>PVJA010003563.1:0-58792 GCA_004027025.1 Myocastor coypus | reverse complement strand
AAGCGCAGAGTTTTAACGAGAGAAATATTGGTTGTAATGAGATTGTGGAGGACCTGAACGATCAGAATAATGTTTCAGTGTCATTCTGTAGGCTTTGGGGAGCTCTTTGGAAGTTTTGATTTAGGGGTTAACATTTTTCGAGGTGCTACGGTGAAGTACTTTCATTGTTATTTGCATTAATTTGTTTCAGATTTTGGATGCTATGAATCGCGACTGTGGAATTCCACTCAGTCATTTGCAGGTAGATGGAGGAATGACCAGCAACAAAATCCTTATGCAGCTACAAGCAGACATTCTATATATCCCAGTGGGTTAGTAAGCCTTTGTTTCTTTAACTCTGAGAATAGTGTGTCTTTTGAAGAACTGGCTCTAGGCAAAGTGAACTTCAGGGTTTCTGATAGATTTTTTCCCCTCAGTGAAGCCCTCCATGCCAGAAACCACTGCACTGGGTGCTGCCATGGCAGCAGGGGCTGCGGAAGGTGTTGGTGTTTGGAGCCTGGAGCCTGAAGATTTGTCAGCAGTCACAATGGAACGGTTTGAACCTCAGATCAATGCAGAGGGTATGTTTAAATAATTAAACTTTGAATGGTGTAACTATGACAATGACCTTAGTATGAGGGAGTTTGCCTTTCTGGCAATTTATAAGTTCAAAAGCTAAGTAAAACAGTAGATGATACTATTTCAGATTCAACTGCTAAGCATGTTGGGCTACACTGAAAAGTTTGAGTGAAAGAATTGGTTCCTGGGCCAGCCAAATAGCTCAGCAGATGAAAGTGCCTGCAAGTAGGCGCAGGGGTTGTGGATTCACTCCCTGGGCCTGCCATGATGGCACACACCTGTATTCCCAGATCTTGGAAGGCTGTAAACAGGTGGATCACTATAGACCCTTCCCTAAAAGCTACAGAAAAAAAATTGGTTCTCTATTAAAAAAAAAACCCTAAAATTACTTTTGAAACTATTTTAGCAACTTGAAAAATGATAATCTCTAAATCAAAACTTCCAAAGAGCTCCCCAAAGCCTATAGAATGAAACTGAGACATCTTATTCTGACCTTTCAGGCCCTCCACAATCTCATTACAATCAATATTAAAACTTTGCACTTACCCTGAATTTCAGCAAGCCAAACAAGTATTCTGTGGCCTGGTTTCCTGTCTTCATGCCTATGCAATTGCTGTTTCTTTTGCTTAATATATTTGGCCTTCCTAGCACCTGGCAGTTAACTGGTACTTGCGAAGTGATAATAGATGAACAGGGTTATGAGTGTGCTTATATGTAATGTTTACATGGGCTTCACTTTTTTGTATTTTGTACAGGGTGTACAGGAGAGCAACACTGCCATGTTGTCACTTATAGCTTGGTAGTGTTTACTATAAGTGACAAAGGAGTAACAATGTCTGTAGCCTGAAGTCACTCACTCCTGTTAGTCACCCACCCTAGTGTCTATACCCAGTCATCTTTGGTGCTGATGTCTTGGTTTGAAGACATTAGGTAGCCTAAAAGACACTGGTAATTTTTTTTCTTTAAAAAAGTAGTATCACCATGCCAGTGAGACAGCTCAGCAGACAAAGCACCTGCTTTTACAATCCCAGGGATCAGAGTTCGATCCCTACTCCCACATGCTGCACTGGTTGTGCCCCTGTGGTGCATAGCAGCCAAGTCTGAGTCTGGTGGTGTATGCCTATAATCCCAGCACTAGGGAGGCTGAAAACAGGAGGATCACCATGAGTCTGAGATGTGCAGTGAGACCTTGTACCAAATACAAAAAAGGATAAAAAATATAACCAAATGCAGACATTCAAATTCCATTTGATAAACAACACTGGTAACTTTATATAGATATAGATATAGATATAGATATAGATATAGATATAGATATAGATATAGATATAGATATATAGATATATAGATATAGATATATATGTATATATTTATTTAGTCAGTCTTTTTGAGACAGGGTCTCACTGTTCAGGCTAGACTTGAGCTCACTTTGCAGCTTAGGTTGATCTGATCCTTCTGCCGAAACTTTCCAAGTGCTGGCATTACAGGTAGGTGCCACCATGCCCACTCAGCCCAACACTGCTAACTTTTAAATACAGTAGGATTAGCCCAACAAGGGCGGCGATATTTCAACAAGTGAGCATTAAATATCTGATTCACTCACTGATCTAAGAAACTAAGTGAAACATGAAGCCCTAATTAGCATCTTTGTTAAAATAGTGATGCAGCTTTTAAATTGAAATAAATATCAATGGTGATTCAAGATTTATATATTGAATTTGGTTTATAACTTTTTAGAAACCTATGCATAAAAGAGCATCAAAGTGGATTTTGAGCTATTGGACGGACAATAGGTTTCCAAATTATTTTTGTTTAATTTTCTAGAAGACTACCAGTGTTTCTTAATTTTATTCATTCTTTTCCATACGTAAGAAAATGCATTATGATACTAATGATTGTGTAGTTATTCAGGATAGCATATGCCATGATGAAGGCATTTTGGAATGTGATATTCTATCAGATTTTTTAATTTATTTTTCAATATGGTATAAAACATGAAGTAAAAAGAATTCTGGATAATAAAGCAAGTTTTTAAAATATGTATTTAGTACAGAGACTATAAGGGCCTGAGTCTACAGCTTCTCACTATGTAGGATGGGTTTGTAGTGATTCTCCGTTTTCAGCCTCCCAAGCGCTGGGATTACAGGAGTATAAAACCGTGCCCACTCTCAGTGGCCATCTCAATGTGTCCCAGGGGCAGGGCCTGCATGGCAGTCCTAGGATCAAACGTCAACCACTGCGCACTGCCTAAGCAAGCACAGAGTCCACTGAGCTAGCTGGCTGGCCTAATCAACATTGTAATACATAAGCAAATGATGTTTAGATCAGGCACATGACCTCTAAATGCTTATGCTGTTTGAAAAGTAAGGAAGTTTTACTCAGAGGGATGTGATTACTCTTTAGAAGGTGGATCATCTTTGCTAGTAGATGCGGCTTTAGCCTGAGTTGACCAGTTGTGCCAGTTCTCTTCCTGTCTCCACCCCTATCCCACTCCACCTCACTAACGGAAAGTAGATACAGGTAGTACATTCTTCTGGCTAACCACTGTTTAGAGCCAACTGAAAGAATTGTTATTGGCTATACAGAGATGATTGAGGCTTTGAAGGCTAAAAGGATTTAGAGAAGTCTTAACCCCAGGCAGGCATGATTCAGGACCCTTCTGTATACAGTCTGACAGCACACTTTTGTGTAGTCTTTTTTGTTGTGGATTTTCACCTGGAAAAGCCCTACTTTAAGATGTCAGGGAATCTGTCCTTTGATTGGACCAACAATAATTCTCCTAATTTTTCCCACATGATAACATAGCCTCTCCTTGTGTCAGAATCCCCTGCACACTCTGAAAAAAAGAGAAAACAGGCCAAATGGGATTCTCCTTTGTGAAACATTCCTCCACTTGGTTATGGAGGCCTATCTTCCTAGCAGGTAGTCTGTGTCCCAGTCTCCCTTCTACAGTCTCATGCTGAATTTCCCATCACACCATTATCTAATTTGCAACTAAGTGGCTTTACCAGTCACTACCTATCATCAGTAACCATGTGCTCCCAGATATCAGTCCAGGTAAAACCTCTCTTTAGTTCAGTGGTGTATAACACTTTATGAGTAATGTCAAGTAACATAATAATACTTATAACGTCTTTGCAAACTACCTTTCATATGTATATTTTTCCTACCTTGAAATTCCAGAAAGTGAAATTCGTTATTCTACATGGAAGAAAGCTGTGATGAAATCAGTGGGTTGGGTTACTACTCAGTCTCCTGAAAGTGGTAAAATCTTTTTGTTTATTATTGCAACTTTTTCTTAATATATTAATAGTTTAAGTATCTGACCATTTATACTTACCTAGACTGCTAAAGAAATGCATTATCACATGTCCAAAGTTTATACAATTTTGAGAATATTTTAAAACTCTTAAGCATAAAATGGAAATTAGCAGACTAATGTAGATATTTTCACTCCATCCTGCCATACCTTTCTTTATTAGTTTATTCCTGGAGCTGCATTTTCTAGAAGTAAAATTCTTTCTAGTTTCTTCTTAATTAAAAAAAAATCAACTGGAGATTTATTTTTTCTTTCTTTTTTTCTGCATCTTATCTTTTTGGGAGGCTATCTATCTTCATGACTTGAACTAATTGAAAACTGTTAATTTCAAAATATAGTCTGCAAGTCCATATAGTCTGCAAGTCCATAGGCTGATCTTGAGCACTAAGGGAATGCACACAATAGGAATTCTTTTGGAGCTTGAGGAATAAATATACCAAACATACTAATGTAGAACTATTATACTAGGTTGAGAAATACTTTTGGCAGAAAAACAGAGAACTATTTTATTTTTCAAATCACTTAGCAAGGTATTCCGTTTAAATAATCTATCTAGATTTAAGTAGTCTTAAACTGCATTAACATTCTTTTCTAAATACAACAGTTGGACCATAATGAATTGAACAATGCCTAGTAATATATTAAAGCGTTTGCTTTAGTGGATAAATTTGCAAATGAAATATTACCTGCCTTCCAACTTTAGAATGTAAAACCATGTGCAGCCATATATCTCCCTAAAGATAAGTATCCATTGGCCAGGCATGGTGGCACAAACCTGTGATCCCAGCACTTGGAAGCCTGAGGCAGGAGGATTGGTGCAAGTTCAAGACCAGCCTGGAATATAAAAGTGAGCTCAAGGCCAGCCTTAACTGCATAATGAAGCCCTGTCTCGAAAAGACAAAAACAAAACAAACAAACAAAAAAAGATAAGCATCCAGGATTGATACTTTAAGTGAGTCTCTCAACTTGAGGATACATGCAGAGTCACTAACTCAGCCCTCTATAGGAAAAGCCCCTGTTTTGTATTCATGTCTGCCTACTGTGTGACTTGCTCCTCCATTTGGTCCTAGATACTCAATTTTAGCTGAGCAGTTGTGTTTGTAATCTTATTGGTGACAGTAGTTTTGTCCCATCTCATGCCCACCTAAGCAGGTTCCCATGTTCTCTGCGTGAGACCTGCCTCACTACATGGTTTAGCTTTATGAAAATCTCTAGAAAAGGCAGCTTCACGGGCAACTCTGTCAAGTTCCTCTTCTTTCTGTCCCTCTCTTGAACAGGAGCTTTCTTTCCCCCCGAAAAGAATATACAACCACTTTTAATGTATGTGAGTTTTAGAAGAAGTTTCAGAACAATATACTGCCAAAGTTCAATGTGATCTGTATTTTCAGTCCTGGGTGTTCCTGCTTGAAACTGCTATTTTTCTCCTACAATAAACACACTACACTTTTTCTTCTGAGACTCTGCTTCCATTTCCAAGATGGTAGACATGTCTTTCTTGCTAAGACTGCATTTTTTTTTTTTGGCATTGGGAATCAAACTCAGGACCTTGTGCTTGCCAGGCAGGAACTTGTGCCTGTGAGCTATATATCCCTGGTCCTTAAGACTGCATTGTTTTAAAAAAATCTTTTTATTTTATTTACTTATTTTGTACAGGATCTCACATCTTGAACTTGTACTGATCCTCCTGTCTCAACCTCCCCAGCACTGGAATTACAGGCATGTGCTATCATGCTCTGTTTCGGTGGCCTGCATGGCACACCTGAGGTTGCAGGACCGGCACAACATGTGGTACTGGGGATCAATCCCAGGTTCTTGTGCTTGCAAGGCAGGCACTTAGATCATTGAGGTGTCTCTCCAGCCCAAGACTTCAATTTTGAGACCCTTTACATTTAAACTTCCTGATCGTAAGTATTCACTAGCACACTTTCAGTTGCTGTGTGAGGTGTAACAGATACAGACCCTGACTTCTTTTCTAGTTTTCCTAAATTAACAATTGATGAGAAGCTGAGTTACAGGGTTTTATTGAGTAGATGGATTTTGTTAACATCAAAGTCCTGCTTCCACCCCATACCTCATACATATGCATATATTTCTCTTTGCAAGTAGTTGAAGATAAACATTTAGATATTAAATTCCCACAAAAACTATGGGTCATTTTCCCTTTGTTTATGCACCTTACTGGCAGTGACATTAAAATGCCCAGAAAATGTTGGTAAAAGAAAAAAATTACATTTAGTTTCTACGATCAGTGGTTTTTTTTTTAGTCTTTTATTTATTTTGTGACAGTGTCTACCTATGCAGTTCAAGCTGGCCTTGTGCTCACTTTGTAGCCCAGGCTTGTCTCGAACTCACAAGTGCTAGGATTATAGGCATGTACCACCACATCCAGTGCATCGGTGTTGATAATGGAAGTAACTTGATATTTTGAAAGTTTTTGACTTTTTGCAATTTTTTTGTTTCCTTTAGACTACAGTGGCTTTTAAAAAAGTATAAAAATGTTGAACAGATTTATGAGACTGCTGTAATAATATTTTGGGTTCTCTGAACTGAATGATAATCTCAGTCTTAGAATAATAATGAGTTAATAAGTAACCAATTGTACTCCTTTAAGCAGCATAAGCTGTATAACTATAATATAAAGTATATGATAATAGCACACACAAAACCCTATTTTAATAGGCTTAGAAAGTTATGGGTGATACAGAATTTCACTAAACAAAATAATATGAATTTCACAGTATTTTTTACACTAAAAAAGAAACTCCTTTGTTTTGTTTTTTGAACATGGTCTCACTACGTAGTTCAGGCTGGCCTTGAACTTGTGATGACATCTCCCACCCTTAGCCTTCCAAAGGTAGGGATTACCCACTATCGCTACCATGCCCAGCTATGGCCTTCTTCAATGAAAATGTATTTTCCAAGGAAAGAAATTCTTGATGAAGGAGAAAACAAATCCCATTCACCTTAAACAACAAAGAAATAACTACCATCACTTTGCTATATTACAAAATATGTCAGAGAATCTTTAGCTGTGTTTCAATGAAATCTTTGTCTAATGTTTGTATTTTCTTAGCTCATATATTTTTACTAAACTTCTCTTTTTATATTTTATTATTTTTTTTAATTTTTTATTTTATTTTTCTTCTTGTTTCAGAACCTTTATTTGTTTATTCACTCATTTTTATGGCTGGCTCAGCCTGCCCCGAGGGCAGGGCTGGCGCAGCATGTGGTGCTTGGGATCGAACCGTGGTCCCTGAAGCCGCCCAAGCTTTCCCAAGCAGGCGCTTTAGACCACTGAGCCATCCCGCCAGGCCCCAAACTTCTCTTTTTAAAAAGTATTAAATATTCTCAAGGCTGGAAGAGCAGCTCAGATATCTTAGTTCAATCTTCAACACACACACACACACACACACACACACACCACCACCACCACCAAATATTAAGTATCCTAGATATATCATTTTTACATTTAATGAAAGGATATATGTAAGGAATAATCTTTATGAGACGTGCTTGGATTTCAGGAAAATTCAAGGTAGAAAATGCCAAAATAATTATGTTGGTCAGGTAACTAGATTAATAGCTAATAATACTCTTTGCCATTACATTATTACCAGGTAGATACATTAATTAGTTAGTTAGTTAGTTCGTTAGTTAGTTTGCAGAACCAGAGATTGACCAGTCCTTTGCACTTGCCAGGCAAGCACTTATTCTACTGAGCTATCTCCCCAGCATCCAGATATATTTCTTTAAACACCAAATGTTATCAGAAAAATATGAATAAATAAATATTTTAGGAGAAACTGGGACTTGAATTCAGTTTTCAGTAGAATAATGACTCTTCCCTAAGATCCAAAGTACCCATAATTTGAGCTTTGAGTGACTTGCATTACTCATTTTTTTCATGATTTAATATTTTTATTGTTTAAATTTAACAATGGTTATATTACATATTTTCATCAGCATTACTCATTTTTGTGTGTTGTGCGGAAGCATCTCGAAAGTTCCAGTCAAGAGCCTCCCAAAAAGTTCTTCTTAGGCTACCTTCTGCCATTGCCAAAAGCAGGCTAATGTTAGTCTGTATGTACTATGTTCTCGGCTACTTGTGGCATGCTGTCTGGTTTGTTAACTGTTATAAGTCTTTGATATTGATTATAGTTTTGATTTAAAGTAATAACTCTTTGCTGCCTTTTATGAATATGCTATTTTATAACTTACTTTGTTTTGCTATCTTGTGATTCTTAACATAAATATTGTAATTATGTGTCTCTCTTTTGATTTGTTTGACTGGAATTCCCTTCTACTTGGATGACCACAGGTGACCCTAGTATCTTCTGTAGTCTGCCTTTGGGCTTTTTTATAGTGAGTAGCATGGTAATGTTAATCGGAGCAAGGTACATCTCAGGTTAGTTGCTGTTTAAATTAGATAACTTTCATTAGTTAGCTTTAATGTATTTATGTGTAATTTAGAAAGTTTTCAGTATCTTTTAATCTGTCTTTAGGAGCCTGAAACATCAACTAAACCTATAATTAGTCATATCAATTATTTTTAAAGCACTTAGAATTAAAGACTGACTTTGCTTGAACATTTTTATGTTTAGTAAATGAGTTCTTGGAAGAGCTATATTCTATTGTGAGTTGCAGCAGTAGCCAAAAGTAAAAGTACAAATGCTAATGTTTAAATGAAAAGGTTTTCAGAGTGACCGATGAAAGTTAAAGAATAATTCTGACATTAGTTAAGTTGGCTTTAAAATGTGCATTAATTGCTATGTGCGCCTGTGTATTTCTGAAAATCTGCTATGCAAGTTTGTTAGGTTTCAATTCGGGCAAAAGTTTTGGCCAGATCGTGTTCCCAGGTTTTCTATAAAGCTTTTTCATTGGGGAAGATTTTTAATCATTTTATTTTAGTTAAAAGAATCTGTTTGTAGCTGGGCACAGGGGCTCACTCCTATAATCCCTGCTACTTGAGAGGCTGAAATAAAGTGGATTGAAAGTGTGAGGTAAGCCTGGTCAATTTAGTGAGACCTGGTCTCAAAATAAATAAGGTTGAAGGTGAAGTATAGTAGTAGATCACTTACTTAGTATGTAGAAGGCCCTTGGCTCAAAAAAAAGCCATATATATATATATATATATATATATATATATATATATATATATGTGTGTGTTTTTAAATTGTCACTCAGAAACTTGTAACATCAGTGAATTAGAGTTGAAGACTGCATTTTAGTTTTGCTTATTAAATTCTACTAAATACTGTTATAAAATTAAAATGGCTCAGCATGTATGAAAGATCATGCATAACCCATGTTTATCTAAATAGCTATTTTGGAATCTAGTGACAGTTCACTTTTTCTTCAGATTACTAGCTAAAATAGAAATGACTCATTTCTTAGTCCATGTTTCCATGAAAATGATACACTTTTTAAAATCTTCATGCTTTAGAGAAAGGCTTAAATAATATCTTAATTAATTGATGATGACCTGATTTAAGTCTTAAGATTAATTAGTTTATTTGGTTTTTTGAGACAGAGTTTCACTATATATTTCCAGCTAGCCTTGAACTCACTCTGTAGCTTAGGCTGGCCTCAGATTCATAATGATCCTCCTGCCTCAGCCCCCCAAGTGCTGGGATTACAGGTGTACCTCACCAAATCTAATTTGAATTGTAAAATTTAAAATTTATTAATGTGGACAGTATCAGATTATAAAAATACAACAAGCATGTAGCTTCGTATCATCATTGCAGTGCTATATGTAAATATGAATGGAAAACTTAATTTACAGAATATTATCTTAATTAATGAGCAAGTTCGAGTTACTTGCATGAGAATTTAAAACTCAGTTATATTACTGTATTTTACATTCTTCATATGCAAGTGTATTCAGGATAATGTTTTCCAGATCATATGCTTCTGTTTTAGCAATACCTTATTGTAGTAGTAGCACTAATGTGCTAAGGGTTTCAGCATCTAAAACTATAAGAAATTAGCAGGTACCTGTTCTCTATGATTCTCTAAAATGTTTACTGGAAGACTATAAATGTTCATATGTGAACTGCCACTTAAGTTTATAAAAGAATATTTAGGTTGTTTTAGGAAATGTTATTTTTCATTATTCTGAATGCTTTAGGCACCATAGTAATTATCTGAAAAAGAGAAAAATAAAACACACCACAGCTGAAAGTTTTCATTAATTTTATGGCTGTCATTGTTTGCTTTGGATACCGTGACAATATGAAAAGGGATAATAGATGTTCTATGAAAAGTGAGGCATAGAACATCTCTCTAAACTAAAAGACACAAAGGTATCCAAATATTGGGTTTCTGAATGGCTTATGGTCACTGTCTCTAGGTTCTTTCTTGGGTAACATATGCTGAGAAGTAATGGGAATTGTTTGTGTTGGTAAACAGCCACAGTGATATTTGTTAATTTTGGAATTGGGCCCAGTTAAATTTGTTGCATTTTCACTGGAAAATGTGGGGCCCCGGCAGAATGGCTCAGTGGTCTAAACTGCCTGCTTAGGAAAGCTTAGGCGGCTGCAGGGACCGCGGCTCAATACCCAGAACCACATGCTGCACCAGCCCTGCCCTCAGGGCAGGCTGAGCTGGCCATAAAAATAAATAAATAAACAAACAAAAGTTCTGAAACAAGAAAAAAAAATAAAAAATTAACTGGAAAATGTTAAGAAATCGCATGAAGTTTGTAGCTCAATAAATGAATAGTCTTCACTGCTTTGACTCCCAAATTGTATGTATGTCTTACTGACTTGCATGGTTTGTGTCCCCCATTTTAGGTATTCCATAAATAATACCAACTCATGGATTCCCAAGATGCAAGCTTTATCCGTAAAGAGAGAATCCAGAAATTCTATCTCTTAATGCGACAATACTATTCATAGACTCTGATGTTATGTATGAGCCACTTGCTGCATGGTCCTCTTGGTAGCTGTGGCTTGAAGCAAAGAAAAAAATGCTGCTGAAAGATTGCTACAGAAACATCTTTATTTTGTAACATTGCCACTTACCATCGGGCAGGCTGCCTTTGGGGCTGATGCCCTCTGTTGTCATAGCACCCTGCCCCATTTCCTCTAAGGCCTATGAAGGATTCATAACCCATCCATAGAAATCTTCCATCAAATATATGCAGATGCTAGTAGACCTGGATCCGACTCTTAGCATTGCACATATCAGATTAAGAATTTATTACAAATCTGCTAAACACAAGTGACGTTTTGTTTTTTTAACAATCCCCTAAAGTCTTCTTTTGTATGTCCCACCAGGTCACAACATCTTTCCAAGTGTTGCAATGGAAACTTCTACTAAATTATTAAGATAATCATTTAGTGCTCTTATAGGTTGGAGGGGCTGGGGATTTGGCTCAGCGGTAGAATGCTTGCCTAGCGAGCTGGAAGCCCTGTGTTCAGTCCTTGGCACCAAAAACAAAAAATTAAGCCTCCTCTCTTATAGGTTGGATATTTTTCTGATAAAATATTTGCCAAAACAGCAATTCTTCAGGCATTTTACATTGTCTCCCTAATTATAATGACCTTTGACTGGATCTTATAGGGAAGAACACTTTTTTCTTTTTCCATCTCTTGTTTATATTTTTTACTTTATATATATGACATACATGCCTATGTATTTTATATACAGAGAGTAGCCCATTTATAAATTAAGAGCACATTATATTCTGTAGGTTTATAACAGGGTTGATATTAAGCAGACTACTATGTATATAAATATTTGTGGGAAAACAGCTGTATACTTTGAGGGCAGTGGCTATGCATATTATTTACAGGGAGAAGTTTTTTCTTAAAGAGCCAATGCATAAAATTTACATACTATAAGTTCTATTTCAATAAAAGAAAATGTACTTTACTATGACTTCAACTATATTTCTTATATTCTTTTTATTTAGCTATCTATTTGTTGATAATATGCCTGAAAAAGAAGAAAAAGTGTAAAATACTCCAGTAAATACTGTTATCAAAGAAAAGTATTAGTGATAATAAAATTATTTTTCTTTGGCACTCAGTTTTTACATATTTGGGATTCTTTTGAGGCATTAAGGGGATATCAAAAAATATTTAAAACCTAAATAGAGAAAAATTCAGGGTTGAAGCCAAGAATCTCATTGGATCTAAATGTTAAGAACTGTTAATGAAAAAATATGATTTCTGTAAGGGCTAAGATAATTATTTGTTTATTTTTTAAAATTTTTACAAATTATTTCTGTTTAATGTCATTTTACTACTGAAAAAAGATTTACCATTGAAATGTGTTTGCTCAATACTAAGAATTTCTCAAAATACTTAGTGGTATATACAAATTCCCCTCATTCATTGACATCAGTATCTTAATGTCTCAAAATTAATTTGTTTTATAGTAAATAAGAAAATAATGCTTCCTATTTTCTTCTATCAGTGCTGAGTGAGAAAATATATTAATATGAAAGGTTTTATTTTGCTCAGAATTAATGATTGCTTGTATTTACTGTCTAAAATACTGTTTCTAAATTATTGAATGCTGGCTTTGTTGATATAGCTGCCACTTATATGACAAATATACAAAGGTACTGTGAAGTTACCACTCTGTGGCAGGGCTACTTTTAATGTAGTTATGTTTTTACATAGGTAGGCTGAGTTAATTGTAAATAACTGTGCAAATGACTAAATAATTTTAAGATAACATTAATTTTTCTATGAATCATAACAAATGTTTGAAGTTGTATATATTAATATTTAATGATAAATTTACAATAAACTGACCTTCATTTGCGTTTTTCGTTTGCAGTCTAGAACTTAAATCAAGTTAAATTAACAAAGAGGTTTCAGTAAACACAAAACAGTTGCTAGTACTTCATCAGACTCACTCTAAGCTGTTAACAAACAGCTAATGAAGTCATTTCTGGAATAATGAGTGTTTAAATCATTGTACTAGAACAGTCTAAGCTGTTTTGTCTCAGTGTTCCCAGAAAGTACTTTGGCTCGGTCAGCTGCCATTGTCAGTGGTCTCGCCTGGTTGACCATGGATGTGCTTCAGCCTCTCTCTTAGCTGGGTTGGTCAGTGGAGCTAATGCACCACTGTTCTCTTGACCTGGTAGTCAACACCACAGTCTCTTGTTGTCAGACTAATCAGTAAAATAGTACATCTGTGTTTTCTCTCTGAAAAAATATCTTAGGGGTTTCTTTTTAGTCTACTCCTTTTCTTTCTTTCCTCTTCTTTTTTTTCTCTCTCTCTCTCTTTTTTTTTTTTTTTTTTTTTTTTTTTTTTTTTTTTTTTTTTTTTTTTTTTTTTTTGGTACTAGGGATCAAACTCAGGACCTTCTGCTTGGCAGGCAGGCACTTAAGCACTTATCTCCCTGGTCTAGTATATTTCTTTTGATGTGCCTAAATCCCAATTCTTTGGATGATTTATGAATATATTATTTCATATGATAGTGGAAGATGACAGCTATTTTGAAGAAATCACCAAACCTTGTCATGGCCCAGAAACTAAAGACACTGACAAATAGGATAGGTTCTATTTCCCCCACTGTGCTCACCTAGTAGTAAATACGTATACAAATTATTTTAATGGCAATTTTAACTAACTGATTTTTAACTAATATTTAACTATTAAAGCTTGATTGCTTATTCTTTTAACTTAACAATTATAAGTTCACATAAAGAAAGAATACAGAGTCTACAGTGTCTCAATACACAGATCACACTTGTAGAGATTCTCCTGTTTTTAGTCTCCCAAATGCTAGGATTATAGGGTTCTGCCACCATATCCAGTCTCAATCACATCAGTGTGCTGGGCGGGCTGGCAGGCAAGGCACACCAAGGATCAAAATCCAGTCCCTGCACTTGCTAGTCTGATCAGCTATCTGGCTGGCCCCTGCTGTGTTACTTATATTTTGTAGGCACATATCTTAAGCCTCGCCTTATAATTAAGTATATGATGTGCTAAATACCACAGACAAAACCTCACAGGTATTTCCTGAGAGTTCCCTGTTATCAGCTTTAATGAAACTCACCAGTAAAATTTGAGGATTATAAAAATAATTGTTCTGAAAAGCTGAAGTTAGGTAAAAACATGTGGCTCAGTTAAGATACTATCATTAATTAGCAGTTTTCACCTATTTCAGATAACTAGTTCTACTTGACAACATAGTTGAGGCAATGACATTTTAATTTTTTTTTTTTTGGAGGGATTGGGGCTCTAACTCACAACCTTGCACTTGCCAGGCAGGCACTTGTTCCATGGAGCTATCTCCCCAGGCCCCCTTTTTAATGTTTTAAAAAATTATTTATTTGTTTATGTTCTACAGGGTCTCACTATGCAGCTCTGACTCATAATGATCCTCATGTCTTGGCCACCCCAGAGCTGGGGTTACAGGCCTGTGCTACAACCCCTAGTTTCTGTAAAAGCCTTAGTGCAGGGCCAGCATAGCATGCATGACAGTACCAGGAACTAAACCTGGGTTCTTGTGCTTCTTGCCAAGCAGACATTTAAACCACCAAGCTATCTGTATGACCCGATTTTAAAGTGTTGCTCTCGGCCTTTTTGGTTTTCCCTGATGAGTATTAAGTCACTTCTATTCTTACTAAATCTGGTAGTATTTCTCAGTGGATGCTTCATATTTTATGGCTATAGGTAAATTTTATAAATAGCAAATATTTAAATCACCAAAGCACTCATCAAAGGAAGACTTAACAAATAATCTATACTACAACCATGCAATAGAAAAATTGTAGCTTTGGCAGAGAATGAGGACAGTCGGAAAACAAAAGGAAACCTTATGCAGGATAAGTGGCAACTCAAGGAGCAGAGCAATGCATAAGTATATTACCTTTCTTTTAAAAAGAGAAAGTTGGAGATGGATGTAACTCATGTCAGCTCATGCTTGCTTCACATGCAAGAGGCGCTAGATTTGATCCTTGCCAACATGGCGGTGGAGGGAAAAGGAGAGAAAGATGAAAAAAATCTTTTATATGAAGAAAGGAGAACTCCTGTGAGGGACAGGAAGGGATTCACAGCAGAAAATAAATGGATAGATATGTCGTGGGTGACCCCTTCATCTCAGCCACCCAGGAGACCTTGAGTTTGAAGCCACCGTGGGAAACTTAGCTAGAACCTTCTCTCCAAATAAAAAGGGCTTAGAATGTAGAGTGCTTATATCTCTAGGATACCTGAGTCCCTAGGTTCTTTCCTGTACACCACAAAAAGATGTATGTGTGTTATGAAGAGAAGAAATTAGATTGTTTGCCTATATAGCAAAAACATCAGCTGTTAACAGTAGCTATCTACAGGGACAAAGTGCAGTGCTAATTGGGCCCTTGGGAAACTGGTAGAAACGTATGTACTTGCTCCCCCTTGAATGTTGGCATGAACACTGCTGAACCATCATAATACATCAGCTGCTTACAAAAGTAGTTTCAAATTTTTTCAACTAAATTTCAGAAGTCATTGTACATGAATATTCATGACATTAGAGAAAATAACCCAAATATCCATTAATGAATACAGTATATACTTTTATAATAGAATATGATTCAGCTAAAAAAGATGAGTACTGATGCATGAATGTACCTTGGGAATCTGCAAAGTGAAAGAAACTAGACCCAAAATGCCACATTCATGCCACATGTTGTATGCTACATAGTATGTGAAATGTCCAGAATAGACAAAGCGATAGAAATGGAGGCATAGGGATTGCCTGAGGCCAGAGGAAGAGGAAATGGGAAGTACCTTTAAATGCATGTACAGTTTCTCCTGGGAGGAATGAAAATATTTTGAAGTTAAATATAGTTATACAATTTTATGAATATACTAAAACCCATGGATGTATGCATTAAAATGATGCATTTTATAGTATGTAGATTATTATATTGCAAAAATGTAATTTAAAATTTTAGAAGTCATGAGTTAATGACCTATAAACCAAATTCTCCCCACAGGTCTATTTAAAAGAAAACGGTTTTAATTTGCATTTATGTAAAATAAATGTAATTACCAAGTCCCAGATGGCAAGGGAGTTGTGGTTTCTAAAATGAATTTACACAGGGCTAGGGAGATAGTTCTGTGGTCAAGCACAAGCTCCCTGTTCTATCTGTGATACTGCATGCCGTGCTCACCCGTCCTGGATATGCCTAGCTGCCACTGAAACCAGCCGTGGTGGTACATTCCTATAACCCAGTGCTGGAGAGGCTGAGACATGATCACTACGAGTCCGAGCTGTGAAACGAGACCCAGCACCAAATAAATACATACCAGATTTTTTAAATTTTTTAAAAATAAAATGAATTTAACTCTTGAAAAGTTGACCTTAATGAATTAATCTCACCATGGTGCAGGGCTTCTTTTTATTCAACATTCACTAAAACTAACATCTAATTAGGTGCTGAATGTTGGCAGTGGAAAAATGCTTTATACCAAATACATTAAAAGAACAGATAAATGTTTTAGTCACTGACTCCTAAAAGACCTGGAACCAAACTGGCCTTGTACTAACCATCACAGGGTTCTCTAGAATACATTGAGGCTCCAAGATGCAGTTACCTGGTGCCCCAATTCCATCACCAAAATCACACCAATACCAAAAGTGAAGAGGCAGACTTCTGAAAGCAGCAATCACAGGTTTTACCTCTAGTTACTGTTGCTTGACTTTTCCGTACACAAAACGCCTTAACTGTGCTGTTAATTTGCTTTGAGGTTTAATCTGTTCATCTTTTTCCCAGCCTCACTTTAAAACTTCAGTTTCTGTTTTTCCATCACATCTCCTTTTTTTTTTTTTTTCTACAAAGCTTATGAGAAGAAATAGTAGGTTGGTCTATACCCTACTGGTTCAATTAATTGGTTGAAATAAAATGGTAATGTGCCAGTCAAAATGATTAACATCTGCTATTGAAGGAAAATTGAACTCTGAAATAGACCAATTAGCCAGTTTCACGAATGCGGCCTATTGCACTGTGCTTTTATACTTTAGTTCTTTTGGCTCCCACTCAAGGAAATAAATATTACTGCTGTTTAGCTGCTTCCTCTAAATATTTTTAAATGAAATAACATAACTAATGACAGAAGCTATGTTGTTTCAGTGTAAGCTGTATGTATGTCCCACAGGTAAATTCTGTAGTTCTATATGTTAACTATATGTGTATGTGTGCATCACATAATATGCACACCCACTGCCCAATGAAGAGTATTTTTTGTTCAGCATCTTTACACACGAGTATCAGCCTTAATGTTTTCTATTAAGTTTATGCACTTACAATAAAACCAGAGCTAATCTCTCTGTGGTTACTGAATGGAATGGTAAACATTATCGGAGAGAAATTTTTGTCAAGTCCTCACTGTATGAGGTGTGCACTAGAGACACCAGTGCACACTTTTTACTCTCCGTGTTTCCTCTCAAGGAGGCACCTTCATGTATACTAGGCCTGGGTTAGGCCATGCTTGTTACATGCAGGCTTCATATACTCTGAAGCCTACTTAGGGCTGTCTCATAATCAACTCCCACGACTGTGTTTGGCCAATTAAACTGCACTTACCAGTAGTGGTTACCACAGTTGATACCCTTTGTAGTTGTCTGTTGAAATGATTTAGTAGGATTGACCAATTCCAAGGGAAATATATGTCCCCATTGTAGTCTTGATAAATTCAAATAGGCCTCTCCCTCACGAAATTTGCCCTCTGAAGTTGAATTAAAATCCTCCATATGTAGCCCCAGATTCTCGGCTTGAACCAAGCAAGTAGGTAGGTCGAGCAAAAGATTTCTGTTCCCAGCTCAAAAAACTGAAAGATAAAGTGAGAAGCTGTAAGTGTTAACATAGGCTGCTTTTAATTATAGTAAACTGGACTTCAAGTGTAGGTTTTTTTTTTTTCTTTCTTTTTTATTGAATTTTACTATTTCTGCCCAAACGGGTTAAATGCCCAATCACAGCTTCTCAAGGACTGTACCGTGCAAGATTCATCTATCTTTTCTAACTTCATTACTTGTAATCCAGGCTTTTGCCTCAATTTGCAAAAGTCATGTAGAGTAGAATTTAGAGATCTGGTTGGGTCACCTGTTGAAAAGTGGGTTTCTTGTAAGAAACAAATTTAACCCCTAGGTGGCGCTGCTTCCCACGTTTGCAGTCTTAGAATCTCCCCAGCGCGTGTAGTGGAAGGCTGTCTCTGGTAATCACAGTGAAATGAAAGCGTTGTAGCGTCTGTGGGAGATGTACAGGCTATTTCACGGTATGATCATAAAAACCAAACGCTTCACTAATGTCATAAATTCTCTTACACTTTCTTACATCTTTACTTTTCCTTAGACTTCTCAGCTCATCAGAAAAGTCACATTTGTAGAGATTTTCATCATTGCTTGTAATTTAATATTTACAATATGACCAATAGGAATATCTCTGATAATTATACACCATATGCTCTCCTAATGTACTCAGTCACAAATATAATCTTAGTTACAGACCATTTTATTTCAAATGGAGTTTTGAGATATAGAACCAACCAATTCCCAGGTAAAATTAGGCCCCCACTATGGTCCTAATACAAAGCAGACTACATTTCACACTCCTTTATTTTATTTTGCCTTTTCTCTATCTGGTTTTACAAAATTATAAAGAAAAAATTTTCGTTTAATGACAACCTACAAATATAACCAAAGCAAGACAGAGCTGTGCTAATTGTACCTTCAGTTGATAACATCATTATTGTCTTACTGCGAGGCAAGTCTTTTTAAATTATCATTTTCATTAGTGTCTTACATATTGAGCTTTAGCAAGTTATTAAGAAAGTTTTCCTTATTACTATAAACCATCAGCATTTAAGCACTGTAGCATGCAAATATAATAAAACTTAACTCATTTAGAAGATGGTGAGCAATCTAGTTTATAGAGTGGTTTACAGCAAAAGAATTTACACATACAGCTGTATGAGACAAAAGGTATATTTGTGAAAATCTCAAAATTATATCAACATTAATCAGCTATATATAGAATTAAATATCTTTAATCATAGAATAGCTATTAAGACAACAATTTTAACCATGACTTCTTAGGCATTTTAAAGCAGATTTTACTTTAAATCGAAATTTTAAAATTTATACTATTTTCCTTGAATATATCACTCGTTTAAAAAAATGTACAGGGTGTCGCTACACAGATCAGACTCCTCGTGATCCTCCTATTTTCAGCCTCCCAAGTGCTGGGATTACAGGTGCACCCCACCAGGTCCAGTCTCAATCATTCCCCCCCCCGGGGGTGGGGCCTGCACAGCACACTGGGAGTTGAACTCCTTTCCCTGTGCTCTGTATAAGTGGGTGCTTTAGTTCACTGAGCTACCTGGCCAGCCTGAATATATTACTCTTAAAATCCCAAAGCCTGGAGATGTAGCTCAGTGGTAGAGCCTTGGCCTAGGATGTGCAAAGCCCTGGGTTCAATTTCTAGCAATGCAAAAGAAAGTCCTAACTTACTTTTGTAAGTGAGCAGTCCAGTTTAATTTATTTAAGGGAAGTAATGACATTTTTTCTCAGCATTATGCTATCAGTGAGAAATTTAGTTGTAGGTAGATGTTAAAAATACAAGACCATGAGGGAATAGTCAGTGGCATTGTCTTGCTCCCCAAACTATTTGGGGCAGTTGTGAAACGTGTAGGCAGTCACAAAAAAGGTTCTATCCAAACCGTGTGATTAGAAGGTTAACTTGAAATAAGATAAATGCTGTTAAGGTTAGACTATTTCTTGTTGTGCTCTCAGGTTTCTAGACTAAGGAAAAATGAATTTTGTTTCTAAATATTGCTTTAACACAACTATTAGCTTGCTTAAAGGATAAGCTTCAAGAAAAGTAGGTGCCATTTTCTTATCAAGATTCAGTACCAGTTGACTATGGTCTATCCCAAGAAACTTGACCATTTTAACAGTGTATACTAACAGTTTTTCGGAAAGAAAAGGTTTAATTTTTTTTTTTTTTTTGAGACAGTGTCCTCACCATGTAGTTAAGGCTAGCATTGGACTCACCATGTTAGCCCATACTGATCCTTCTGAGTGCTGAGATTACGGGAGTGCACCACCACACCCAGCCCAAAAAGTTCAATTCTGCCTTCAGATATTTAGTCAATACAGTAAAATATATGTGGATATTAGCAACTGTTACACAAGCATCTCAGAACAATGAATTTAAAAAATTAAGTTTGTGATATTTCTGGCATTTAATTTTCAGTTGTAGATTTGATAAGTGGTAAGCTGGGTAAATCAGTTATCTTTTGTTTTCTAACCACCCACCCTAAATAGTAGCTTGAAACAATCACCGTCATTTTATTGATCATAGTGCTGCAGACCTACAGTCTGGGACGGGAGGGGCATTCCCATTGCGTTTTGCATGAGTCACTCCTGCACCTGCACTCAGATGACTTGCGGACTGGAAGCTGCCTGGCCCCAGCTGATCTCACACACAGATCCAAGAAGTACCTAGGGCACCTCGGCTGTTTTCCATTTTTCCTATCTAGTAGAACAGCTCAGACATCCTCCATGGTGTCTGAGTTCCAAAAGGGCTGAGGAGGAAACAGGAAGTCCCTGTGGGGCCTCGGCTTGGGATGTCCCACAGTATGACCTATGCTTGATGCTATTCTGAGAAAATTGTAAGACCAGTTTAGAGTCCAAAGCAGGTAAAGTAGATATCATTTCATGATAAAGACAACTCCAAATTGTTTGTAGCCAGATTAACCTATTGCTAGTTTATTGAGATCAACCTTGTTGAAAATGTCAAAATAATGCCTTAAAAGTATTGAGGGGAAGAAAAATATTTATAAATTCCAGAGCAGCCTTTAAATTTGGATGCTAGTCCTGAGTCAGAGTCAACTACCGAAGCAACCAAGTAGAGAAGTTCAGGGTCAGTGAGATAGCTCAGTGGATGAAGTGCCTGCCTAGGCAAGCATAGGGACTAGGGTTCGATCCCGAGACGACATGGATGCCAGCTCCACCCCTAGGCACGCTGAGCCAGCAACCAAGCCTGGGTATGGTGGTGCATGCCTGTAATCCCCCAGCACTGGGGAGGCTGAAAACACGAGCATCACTATGAGTCCAAGCTACATAGTGAGACCCTGTACCAAATACATTAATAGAAAAAAAAATTAAGAAAAATTCAGGACTGGCATGCTCTCAAAATGCAGAAAATCTTATAGGAGATTCTCTGAATTAATGGAAGGGTCAAGAAAAATTAGTAAAATGAAAGGTGATTTGGGACAGATTGCCTAGGATTGAGCAAAGAAAGCAAGGAGAGGAAAATCTGCTGGCCCACTTGGAGCTCTGGAGTGAAGGTTGCCTGCGAGGTGTCTCTCATATTGGGCACAAGAGACAGGACTTAAGTGCCACTATCTTCTCAGTCATGGCCCAGGAGCTACCTAAGAGAAGTATCACCTTAGTCCCAAATCTCTGAAGGCCCTGAAGGAGCTCACCAGTGCAGGCATATGAAAGTAAGAAAACTTAAAAATGCAAGGGAGTAATTAACATGGAAAGCAGGATCACAGTTACCTTTGGTAGTTGGGGGGAGGTTGTGATAGGACAAAAGTGAGCAGGAAGCTTTTAGGGCGCAAGCCATGTTAGGTTGATAAAGTACCTTTAAAAATCATGTGTTGAACTGAAACTATAGAAGATATTGTTTTGATACTAGGGATTGAACCCGAGGTGCTTTACCTTGGAAGCACAGGGCCAAACATTTTTTATTTTATCTTTTTATTTTTTTTCAATTTCAGACAGCCTGGCCTTGAACTTGAAATTTTCCTTCCTCATCCTACCAAGTAGCTGTGATTAGAGGCATGTGCTACCACACCTGGCCAGAAGATATTTTAAAGAAGAAAAATAAAGCAATGAGCAAAATCATAAGCCTACCAAATACTCTTTACCCTCTCTCCTCCTCTTTTTTGCCATACTGGTTAATATCATCTGACGCACTGTGACATTCTCTTTACTTGCTTTGCTTGCTATCTAGCTCCCATACCATCCTCTACAGTGTACGCTCTGTAAAGACAAGAAATTTTGCCTGATTTATTTTTCATACTTCGTGCTAAGAGTTTATAGCATATGTGCTATATGTAAACATGTTAAATAAATGAAGAATGGGATGAACAAATGAGCAAATGAATCATATTCTAAGAATTTACTTTTCACCACAAGAGAGACTGTTCTGGTGGATTGGAATGACATTTTAGAATGCCACTTTATGAATGATGAACCTCCTTGGGGCTTACATAATGATTTTCCATCAGGTGTGCAGTGATCCATCACTAGAATTGGGTTTGAAGGATGGCCTGTTAACTACTTTCTCCTCTAGAATTACCCTTGAAGTCACATTTCTGCTCCTCTTTTCACTTTAAAGGCAGAGGCAAAGTGAGTAAAGCTAAACAGAAATTCCCAGAACTCATGCAATTGTGGACATAGTTGCTGCATATTATGATCATCTCATAAACTCTATGTGAGTGCTTTTGTCCTAATATGGCCATTCTGTTATAACTACACAATGCTACTGAGGTTCACAAGAAAAATCTACAGCAAACTATTTTGGTAATAGTCTTGTCCTAGTGTATTTTGGGAAAGCAGACTTTACACTTCTACTGTGTATACATCTTTATATTTTGACTTTTTACTTAACAAATGATTGCAAGGCCACAGAGAATAGCAAAAAATTTAATGCAAATCACAACTCACCACAATTATCAAGGAAAACATGGAAAAAAAATGGTAATATAATCTTAGACTGTCTGCTGAGTTTGACACACAATAATTCATTGTATGGCCATGTCTGGTTGTTTAACTTGTTTGCATGATTTCATTATTTAGAAAACAAAGATAATAACAAATCTTATCTCTTAGAATTCTCAGGATTAAATAAGAGAACTGAGATATTATGGAGCAATTATAAATATTCATATTTCATTTAATCAGGACAATAATAATGATAAAGTGTTACAAAAGGAAGAAGGTCATTGTATCTTTTCTCCTTCTCTTTGTACCGTTCTTGTTCCTGTGTCAAAATGTCAAATGGCTACATACATCAGACAATTAAAACCATAAAGAAGGAAGATGAAGAATACCGGAAGAGAAAGAACACTGTAGAAGCAAACATTTACACTCAGATCTAGTCTGGGTGAATGGAGATTGTTGCCATGGGGGAATGCAGATCCCTGTTTCTGTGTTACAATTTTCTTTCCTTTATTTTTCTTTCTTTTTCGTACAGCAGATTGAACCCCAGAACATTTTAACACTAACCTACATTACCAGCCACAACCCTCTTTGTTTTTGTTTTTTCTTTGCTTGGTTTTTTGTCTTTTCCTGCCCTCTTTGTTTTGTTTTCAGGTAGGACCTAAGTTTCCCAGGCTGGCTGAACTTCTAATCTTGCCTCTGTTTCCAAGTAACTGAGATGGGACTACAGATGTTCAGGTGTGCCACTGCACCTAGTCTGTTGCAAGATCAGAATATAACATATATATATATATATATATATATATATATATATATATATATAACATATACATACCTATATATTTTGTTTCTGTCATTATAACACAAAACTCAGATGATTTAATAAAGGTAAAGGGTTTGATTTGGAAGTTTGGATGGTTGCTTGGCCCCGTTGCTTTGTGGGCCTGTGGCCAGGTGGCACATCAGGTTGGGAGTACATGTTGAAACAAACTGCTTCTTACTCATGGTCAGAAAAGCAGAGAGTCTCAAAGCCCCCTTAAATGCCATCTGCCACTATTCTAAAGATCTTCCAGTGGGTATCAACTCTTCAAGTTCCCAGTAACACTACACTGGGGACCAAGCCTTTACCATTAAGCTCTGACTACGACAACAAAGAAGACATTTAGAAAATAATAATAAATTACATTAATTTTGGAAACTCTTGGGAGACAAAAGAGATTCCGAAAGCCTCAAAAACATAGCATGTTCTTAAAAAGGACAACCCAGAATCTGAGTCTAGATCTCTCGCTGTAAAGCAAAATGCCTAAGAAGCTTAATACAAAGGGTTGACTCTGGTTCATAAACTGTTGTTCGCATGAGGTGATAGGCAAGTAATAATAGTATTATCAAACTGTCACTGTGGATCCAGCTTAATCATTTAAATTATTTATTATACATTACTGTACCATATTAAATTTTCATAACTACTCTGTAAATCTGTTTATACTATTTCCCAATCTGACTAAACAATTCATTGAGCTATTAGAATGTGCTTCCCTATTTTGATTGTTCTGAAGGCTTGATACTTAGAAAGAATGGAAAGAGAGGTGTCCCTAAGATCAGTGAGTTAAGAAAGAAGGGAAAGGGATGGCTCAGGCATTGCTCCGTTCACAAACTCAGGCAGGAAATTTTACCACACTGATAGGGGAGCAGGAACGAGAAGGAGCAGATGCCCAAATGGTGCACAAAGATTCTGATCTTTTTAGAATTTCTCCAAGAACAGACAAATCCATAGAGGGCAGGATTCAGCAAAGATGAATGACTCAACTCAGAACAAAGGTGAAGTAAAAGAACTGAGGATTAACTCCAAGTGTGTCAGATTCTATAGCCGAAGCTCGTAACCACTCTACTGACCTTAGCATCATTGACTCTCTTCCAGTCATGAGTAACTATTTTTCTGCCAATATGCATTTCTGGAGCCCAAAACAGGGCAATGTATACATTCAGAAATATTACCCAGAGGTGGCACCAAGTCACTATATAGCAGTGTGTAATGCAGCCTCTTGCCTAGGTATCCTACTATCTTAGCTTGAATTGAACATGCTAGTCTACAATACAGACTTCCTTCCAAGAAATGTGGGCCACTTTCACACAGTATCGTGGCCATGATAAATATTGGCAGTTTTTTTTTATTTTAAAGATAATAGAAAACAATAAAATTGGTACAGAATTTCACCACAAGATGATAGGAAATTAACAATGGTTATTGTAATGCACATCATTATTTTCAAAATAATTGCTCAGATTACCATAGGTAGCCATGTAGCCATGTAGGATTGCTCAAACAATATAAACACTGTTCTTTTCAATGTATGTATAGAAAGTAGTTGCACAGTTATATATATATATATATATATATATATATATATATATATATATTAGCTATTCCTTTTTTATTGTTTTGATTTTAATGAGAAAAAAGAAAATAGCAATAGTTAACATAGACATACAGCTACTTTCTCTTAGTTCATTGAGAAGAAAGGTTTATACTAATATTGTTCAGATAAGATATCATGTCTGCATCTTACCCTGTGAATAACTACTAGGAAGAATTATGCAATGTATTAATTATAGTAACTGTCATACTAATCTGGTTTGAAAGTCTTTCAGTGTTATTTTATCTTTTTTCTCATTAAAATGCAGATGTTTTTACTTGCAGGCCTTTACTTGGTACGTCAGTAACTTTTGCCTTTAATATTTATTATTGATCCATAAATCTACATGATTATATATAAGTAGATAACCCCAAATTAGCAAGTTCTTACCCTATCAACCACAGAAGATTTACTTGTAGATCATTTTAAAAATCAGTGATTCTCTAGGGGGATTTAAAAACTGCCTTTCATAGACATTGCTTCTCAGCTAACTGGCAAAATAGCCTGGCAGCAGCATTTCTAAGTGCTGCATGTTTGATAAATGTCTAGAATTTTATTTAAAGATGGGAACAGAAGGTGATCTTTTCTCCATGAATAGTAATAAAACAGCACAAAAGGAATCTCTTGATATACGTGGGATAGAAAGGGCATGTGTGTGATACATTTGATAACTTAGTTGAGTGAACAAATCTCGTACTTGCCTAGGCAACACACAAGTATAGAACTGATAGACAAACTAAGACATGTATATAATTTTCATAAATAAAATGCATTAAGGGGAAGGTATCTCTAGTAAATGTAATTATCGTTTAGGGAAGAATTTAGAAGCAAAATGTGACAGAAATAATCTATGCTTTTCATATTTTCAAACATATACTTTTGAGCATATTTTCTTGTGTCTTTTCCATCATCATGAAGTACATGCATTGGCTAACATTCCTGATAAAGGACAATGAGAAACACATGTAGCTCACCTTGACCCTGCACTGATCAGTAGATTTCCTCAATTATCTACAGACATGGATAAAAGCAATGTTTGTCCTTGAGTGCCATAAAATGCTGCATTTTATCATTTGTCACCAATACAAGCATACCTATGCTAAAGAAAGCATATTTTTAAAGTAGAAAATCTACATAAGCAAAGGTATAGTGATCCATGATGCTCTTTGACTGAAATACAAAATGTTGCCGAGATCAAAATACAATTTATACCCCTCATGTTAGAAGCACAAAAAAGAAAAAGAAAAGAAATGCTGCTTGTGGGCAAGCGAGATAGCTCAGTGGACTAAAGAATGGGGTTCCATCTTCAGCATGCCATGCCAGCCCCACCCCTGGGCACGCTGGACAGCAATTGACAGTGAGCATGGTGCACATGCCTGTAATCCCAGCACTTGGGAGGTTGAAAACAGGAAGATTACTACTCATCTGATCTGTGTAATGAGACCCTGTAGATCCTCTACTAAATACAAAGAAAGGAAAGAAGGAAGGAAGGAAGGAAGGAAGGAAGGAAGGAAAGAAGAAAGGAAGAAATAAAAAAGAAAGAAAGAAAGAGAAAGAAAAGAAAAATGAAATGTTGCTTGTGTGCTTAGAGAATCTGTATCAAATCCATGAGGTAGATAACTGACCATCAACTATATGATTTGGTCTTGAAAACTAAGTACATACATTAGTTCAACACATCTAGATGCTAGGTCAAGAATACTAGGTTAATGGTGATTGTGCATAAGCAAATGTATTGGCTCTACATAAATGTAAATATATTGCTCAGATCATAAAAAATCCTGTAAGTTTTAGGATTCCTCCTCATTAAAATGACGAAGCCATGTGGGGCAGATTGCTTCAGTAATGGTCTCCAGTTCCATCACAGTTCCCCATAGCTGCACCCTTGAGTTATCTTTTATACTGACTCTGAATTTCAACACGTGACCTGTTTTGTCCAACAAGATAACAATAAATAAGATAATCTGTAGCTGAAAGCTGGAAAAGAGACAGCACCCTAGGATTGGCTTTCCCTTACTATTCTTGGGAGTTCTGCAAACACCAGGTAGAGAAGCAGGCTGGCTTACTGGAAGACAAAAAGACCATGCAGAATTGTCCATCAGCCGCTGAGGCTGAGAACTCTCAGTTGACCCTCCAGCTAAGGGCATCCACAAGAGTGACAGCAACAGAATCACCCATCTGAGCACATTGTAAATCACTAAGCCTCAGAGATGTCAGTAAAACAATGTGAGTAAAACATTTGGGGGTGGCTTGTTACATGACAGCTAAGTGACATACTGTGTGCAAAACGTCATGTAGACAATCGCATGCAAATGCCTTTGCAATTCTTATGCAAAAAAGTTGTGGCCTATATGTAGCTATAAGAAGTTCCAATATTATAACTTTTCACCATCTGATGAGTCAACTTGGACACCTCTCTGTCCCCCAGGTGCACATACCATGATGAAAGTCTGATTGGTCGAAGTGTAATTGATTCCGTTTCATAAATCTGAAATCCATATGGATTTCCACTGACAATCTTCTGGTCTAGACTCCCACATAGACTAGTGAGGCAATTCTTTTGCTTTTTTTAGTACTAACTATAGAATCTAAAAGTACTTCACTACTGAGTGATATCTCCATTTCTTTTTCATTTTTTTTTCTTCCCCTAAATTACCCAGGCTGGCCTCAAAATTGTGCTCCTCCTACCTCGGCCTCCTTATTAGCTGGGACTGCAGCCCTATACCATTTCACTGGACTCAGTGGGGTTTGTTGCTCTTAATTTGTCTCCTAGCATCCACCATAGCCCCACTCTGTGATCTGTACATATAACATTGAGACCAATCATGTTTATAATAGGTCTAGCAGTTCTCTTAGCTGAAAACCTTTTCATCACACATTCATCTTAGGATGAAAAGCAATTTATGTACTGACATTTCCAGTATGTGCTACCCTCCACCCCTTTGTTCTGTTCTGCATATAGGCAGGGCCTCTTCCTACCACTGTGCCATTTTGCATACTGTCCTCCCCTTTTTGTGCCTGAGGCTACTCTTCTTGCCCCATCCTGACTCCTTCCAACCCCCTCATCCCATCTCAGCCCTTAATTTCTCAAGTATGTATTTTCTGGAGCCCTAGTCCAAGTTAAATTCTTTTCCTTTAGAGTAATTATCTCTTAACTCGTTTTTTTGATTGAATATGCTTGTTTTTGTGACTATAAGATTAATGTCTGTGTTTCTAACTACACTATAAACTCTAGAAAGCAAACAAAGCTGAATTTTTCTCACCCTAAGAACTCTAATGTCAAGCATAGTACCTGATATATAACTGACATTCAATATATAATTCTTGAGCAGTCGAATGAATTTGATGCCCAAATTTGCAATTGTATTTGGCAATCAATAGCTACTCAATAGGTGTTTGCTGTACATAAGGAATTAATGGAAAAAATTCGTGGATGTGGAAAGGCTACCAAATGGGAAGTTCTATTTTGCATAACATTTAGCATTGTTCCTCATATATAATGAGCCTGACAAATATTTTTAGGCTGAATAATCAATCACACTAGAAGATTTTGAAGGGATAGAAAGTAACGGGGGACTGGGGAGATAGCTTACAAGTCTAAGTGCCTACCTGGCAAGCACAAGGACCTGAGTTTGGTCCCTAGTACTATGCTGTGCTGGCTACTGAAATTGGCTGTGGTGGTGCATGTCTATAATCCCAGTGCTGGGGAGACTGAGACAGGAGGATGGCTATGAGTCCAAACTGCATAACAAGATGCTATATCAAAAAAAAGTGATGGGGACATTTCTATGTAAACTTGGAACTGATTTGTAAACAGTAAATGCAGGGCTGGAGGTGTAGGTCAGTGGTAGTGCACTTGCCTAATATGTGTGAGGCCCTGACTTGGAAGTCTAGTACTGAAAAGATGGATACTGAATACTTTTCCAGATGTGGAACTGTGAGTAGTGGTGAGTCCTATAGGAAAATACTTTGTGTCATAGTTATCTAATATTTCTAGAGGCTGACTGTGCTTATGTGACACTACCAGCATCCCAATAGAGAAATGAGCATGAACCTTCCTCAGTTTTCCTCAAGCATATATAGAAATAAAAGTAGATTGTACATTAGCATATGCCTCAGTTGTCCTGCTGATTTCATTTTATTTTTGGAACCAGGATTTGAACTCAGCTATTACCCCAGCCCCTGTCCTCCTTATTAATCTTTTTGACAATCTCGTCATCTCTTCAATATACACAAATATGAAACAATCACCAAAGCAATAGGACATCTACATAGGTTTTTTGTTTGTTTGTTTTCAGGGAATGTAGGTATTGGCTTTTGTGTTTGTTTGGAATAGGGTTTTGCTACATTTGATGGTCTTGACCTTTGGACTCAGCAATCTTTAGGCCTCAGCCTCTCCCATAGCTGGAACTAGAGATGTGGACCACCATCTCGGGATTGCAGTCACAAGTTTTAAAACAACTGCCAGGCGACATAATCCAACTCTCTGCTTATAGACTGAGGCAGTGGTAGTCCAATGTGATCATACCTTCTGTATCCATGACTTTGATGAGTGCTCACATATACTGAGCCATGGCTTCAGGAATGTTTTAATGGTTTGCTTTGCCTTTAGAATCATGAGCAATACATGATTTCTTTTATAAGCCTCTGTACTAGGGGTTCTGGTTTTTTTAGACAGCAAACCTAACTACCTCAGTCTTTCCATGTTAACAGTAATGTGATACATCACCACACCTTCAAGATTCAGTAACGACCTTGAGGAAGGAGCCCTCAGCTCTGCGCAGTCAGGAACTGGATGAGCTCACCTTTCTAGGAAGAGAAGCAAAAGTTTGTTTAGAAGCTCAGGCAGATCTATGTGAATGGCTCAGTGTCTATGAAACTACATAAGCTTCTGTAGACTAAAATCTATTGTCAAGTACTCAGTTTCTTTTGAAAATTCATCAAGATTCTGCAATGTAGAAGCAGAGATTGGGGACATGGGGGTCACATGTGGCCCTGAGAGTTCTACATCTTGGGGAGAATGTTGGGAGATGTTGCCAGTCACTCACTCTTGGATTTCATTCTGATGCATATTCAGCATCTCAGGGCAATACTCTGCTTAGGATGCAGCTCCCTTCACATTGTTAAACAGTGATAAATAGGTCCAGATGCTTTACTTTAAAAGGACATTTTAGTTAATGTTCCTTGAGGAGAAGCAATAGTTAGCAGTGTTACCCATTTGTCTGGTCATTCTGGGCTCCAGATGGCTTCATCAGTGATTGAGGAAATGGGGATGTTTTATTGAGCTGAAACAGTAAATATGTGCTGAGCCGCTCCTGCCGTTATGGGAGGAATTTTAGGTCCCAGCCTAGAGCATTTCTGGTAAAACTCACATGCAATGTGACAAAGTAATCAAAACCACTCTATTGCAATAGGGTGAGTTAGCTGTTTTTCTTTCCCACAGTGAATAAGTTATACTCTGTCACTCTTCCTGCTAGCAGGAAAAGCACTTTGAAGCACAGTATTACCAACCATATTTCCAAAGGATCTAGTTTCAGAACAAAGAAATACATATAGTGTGCATCTCTGGGTTTATTAAATAGCCTATCCCAGGGATAATGAATCATTTTCTTTCAGTGATACAAACAGCCCACTGCTGTGTGCATGTTGTAGGACTGCCACCTGTAGGGAACCACTTAGATTGCTTCAAAGCTCAGGAGTGTGTAAGGACATCCAGGATGTGACCCTGCTTGTCTAGCAGAGGCTCACATTGGGATACAGTTATATAACCATGACTTAGCACAGGTAAACATGCATGTTCTGGTTACCAAACTACAAGACTATAAATATGAGATAGCGACTTGCATAAGAATGATACAATAAAGATGCAGGCCGGTCTGGCTCTGACTCTGCTTTGCTCCTTGCTACCTGCTATTGTTGCATACATGCATTCTTTAACCTTGGAATGCCACCTGAAAAAAGTCTCCCTTGAGTCCCCTGAGCAGGCCAACATCACCACTGGCTCTACTCTGTCTCAAGTCCTTGAAAATGAGATTACTCTGTTAATTTCCCAGTAGCAGATTGGTTTGAAGTCAATTTTTTTTGTACTAGGAATCGAACTCAGGACCTTGCACTTGCCAGGAAGGTGCTGAGCCACTGAGCTATGTCCCTAGCCACTACTTTTGGTTTTAACACATGTAATATATTGTTCTATTTTTTTAAAGTAAGGTGTGTGTAGTTCAGCCTGGTCATGAAGTCACTATGTAACCATAGCCTCCCAAGGACAAGGAGTGCAGCCTTTTGCTACTGTGTGCAGTAAAATCTTAAAATATATGTGTTTTAAAGTTTGTCTGTTTAGTTCTAAACTGTTGCTGTGCCAGTGAAAGACAATTGTAAACATTATTTAACAAGAACATTTTGGGGGGCAGTACTGAGGGTTAAACCCCAGGAGAGTCCGCTGCTGGGTTACACCGCAGCCCCTTATGTTTTGACTGAGGGTCTTTCTAAATTGGCCTGGTTGGTCTGGAAATCGGGATTCTTTTGCCTCAGTGTACTGACTAGCTAAGATTACACAAGTATACTATGACACCAAGCCCTTCTGGAGCACTGTTTAAAAAACCTGCTTTCTGTCAGAAGTTCATCCTCAGTAATAGAAACTCACTTCAAGCTAGCTGTGGTAGATTACAAATGTGACCAGAATTCTTTTCCTCTCTTTCCAAGCTGTAGTCTATTTCTTCACTTGAGGAATCTGATTGAGTCAAAGCTAAGAATTCTGAGGCAATTAGGCATTGTGGTGCACACTCCTGATCTCACCACTCTAGGAAATGGAGGCAGGAGAGTCACAAGTTTGAGCACAGCCTGGGCAACTTAGTGATTTAGCAAGAGCCTATGCCAAACTAAAAATAAGATGAGTTGCGGATAATGTGCAATAGGAAAGCCCTGGGTTCAATCCACAGTACCTAAACAAAACCACAACAAAAACAAAAAAATAAGTATACATGGAGAAGCAGAGCTCACCTGTGGAGAAAAAAACAACTACAGAACACAGACCAATGACCTGCATAGGCCCCAGGCTAACAACTTGCCAACCCTAGGAGGGAAGCTGTTTTCTAGATTGCCCAGCAGCCAGCTGACCTTGGGTGCACAAGCCGCCCCAGGTGGGATCAGTCAAGGTAACCCAGCCAGAATCATCCAGCTGAGCCTCATTATTAGGGGGTAACTATGTACAGACTTCAAACAAGGAAGTTGGGGTGAGTAGTTGCATGGCAAAAACCACCTGCTGCGCAATTTAAGCTAAAAGAAAGAAGAGTCACTAGAAGATTCTTAGGCATTTTGAGACTGAACCAAGTGGAAGGAAGGAGGGAGTCTACATGGGCTTCAGGAATAACCAACCACTCAAGGACTTGAGTATCAACACAATGTAAAATTTGTCAGCATCTAAGATGAAGACATTTTCAAGGCTCCTATACTTCATAAGCAAAGAAAATACAAATATTGACAAGCCAGATTTCCTAATCTGATTTAAAAAAAAAAAAAAACTTTTAGGCTTTCATGTTCCATGCCCCCTGAATTACTGCATTTCTATGTTTTATTTTGTGTATTTTTAAAGGATTAACAGATGAGTGAGATTGTGAAGTAGTTTTCTATCTGGTTTATTTATTTATGTATTTAGTAGTGTCTATAGGGTCTCACTGTACAGAACAGACTCCTAGTAATCCTCCTGCTTTCAGCTTTCCAAGTACTGGGATTATAGGCACCTGCCAAGCCACCATGCCCAGACTCATTTGACTGTCTCAGGGCCCACACATCACGCCAGGGATTAAACCCTAGCCGCTAGGCTCTGCCTAAGCAGGCACTTTATTGCACTGAGCTATCTTGATGGCCCTATCTGGTTTATTTTAGAGTCCAGATTACTGATCATTACCCAATGGATCTGTTATTTTTGGCTCTTGTCACTCACCATGATGTCTGCTGGGCTATTCCTTTTGTTACAAATGGCACAATTTCCTTCCTTTCTAAGGTTCAAATAGCATTTCATTGTATATTTGTGTTATACATGCACAGCAATTCTCTAATCATCAACTTCTGGGCCCTTCAGTGGTTTCTGTATCGTGGCTAGTGGGCATAGTGCTGCAGTGAACATAGGGAGGCAGATGTCTTTGCCAGATGGTGATGTCATTTCTTTTGGATGTAGTTATTCCTTGGTTTTGATGGAGGATTTGTTCTAGGACCCTGTGCAAACCAAGGTTTCCAGGTGATCAATTGCCTCATATAAATTACTGTGGATTGCACATAATATCTAAAGCAGTGCAGGTGTTATGCAAGTAGTTGTTCATATTGTTTAGTGAATAATGGCTAGAAAAGTCTATATATGCTCAGTACCAACAGAGCTTTTTAAAGAAAGCACCATTGTGTTAGAAAAAGTAGCAAAATTGACCTAAGTAAGCCTCATGTAAAGAATAACAAATAGTTCTATTTCTTTAAGATTTACTGAGAAAAATCAATCCAGGCAATTGGATTTTTCTATTAGTATTATATGATGTTGGGTTGGCCTGGGGAGATTGGGGCATGATATCACAGTGGTGCATTCATGCCATGCCTTTAGTCACATTTCTGTTTGCATGCCAGTATCATGCTTTTGTTATTGTGGATTCAGAGTATAGTTTCAAGTCTGACATTGTGATGCCTCCAGCTTTGCTCTTTGATAACATCAAAATAATATGTTGTATTTGTTTTTTATTTTATAAGTGTTTGCAGTGCCCAATACATTCATCATGGAGAGTTATACATATGCATAACAAACCCTCCCTCTCCTCTCACTCTCTTCTTCTGGCTCTCTTCCCACTTGAAGCACATCTGTGTTCCTGTTTCCTATTAGCTTGTAGCAGAAGATCCATGCCCCCAGTATACTTCAGTTTATTGATTGCACAGGTAGTAGTTCCAGTTTTTCCTACTTTTGTTTCTTATAAATGGCTGGTTACTATGGAGCATAGCTAGTCACTACGATGCACATTATAAGAACCAATCCCCAAAGGACAAGCCATTCTGCCTCTGTACTTCCTGCTTGCTTATCCTGTATAATCCCTAGACAACCAGAGATCAGGGCCTGATATTTTCAAAGTTATCCTGATTAGTATCCCCTCATGTGAACAAATCCGCCTCCAAATCCTTAGTATAATTTCAGTGTTTCTGTTTGGCATTGCAATCTTTCTTTTGCTTTTCTCTTTACTTTGGACTTTTGATGTAAGGGAAACTATACAATATTTAAGCTTATGTTTCACTTGACATTACTGGCTCAAGGTGCATATATTTTCCTCTAGAGTAGTATACCATTGTGTATAAATACCACATTCTTTATCCATGGACACATGGGCTGTTTCTAAGATTTAGCTATTGTGAGTTCTTTTGTTATAAACAAGGGTATGGATATACCACTACAATGTGATGACTTTAACTCCTTTAAGAAGATAGCTAGAGTGGGAAATACCTATGTAAAATGTAAATACTAGTTTTAGTTTTTTGAGGAATCACCATACTGACTTCTATAGTGATTAGTTTACATTAGTAAACTACATTACATTCCCACCAACAATGCAGGAAGATTTCTTTCTCCTCAGTGCTTCTCCAGCATTTGTTGTCTAATTACTTGATTCTAGCCATTATTTCTTGAGTAAGATGCTAACTTGGTGTTTTAATTTCCATACTCAAATGGTCAGAAATGCTGATTAGTATTTCCTGTATTTACATTTTTTTGTTTGGCTCAGGCTGCCTTCAGAGTGGTTCTGCTCAGGCATGTGGAGCTCTAGCGTCCACGGTCCCCTGTGCCTGACTGGGTTTGTCTGAGCAGCTACTTGAACAAGTGAGATATCCTGCAAACCCTTCCTATATTTACAAGATTGGCTATTTGTATTTCTTTTTCTTGGGAGTATACATTCCTTTCATTTGCCTATTCTTTGATTGAGGTTTTTATTTTGGGTTGAATTGAGATGTTTGAATATATTATTTCTCTTCGTAAGGAAAAGCTGACAAAAATGTTTTCCCATTTTTATAGGGTGTTTCCTTTACGTCACACTCTTGGATGTTCCTTTGTGGTGCAGAGGCTTTTTAATTTCATATAATCCCATTTGTTGATTCTTAATGTTTCTTTTGCAATTGAGATTCTATTCAGAGATTCTTTGTGTGTACCTAGGTCTTCCAGAGCTTCACCTAAGTGATCTTTTAGCTGATTAAATGTTTATGCCTCAACATTTAGATCTGCGATCCATTTGGATTTTATCTTACTATGTGGAGAGGCATTCGAGTCTAGATATCGTCTTCTACCTATACAGAACTAGTTTTCCCAGCACAATTTGGTAAATATGGCATCTTTCCTCCACTGTACATTTGTGACTCCTTTGTCAACGATAATAAGGTCAAAGGGACCTAGGGTGGTTTCTGCATCCTCTTCTGTTGCTTTGATGCACATATCTGCTTTGCGCCAATACCATGGTGTTAGCACTATAGCTTTGTATTATAACTTCAAATCTGAGATTATGATGCTTCCTACTTTCCTCTTATTGGCCAGGATTGTCTTTGCTATGTTGGATCACTTCTGGTTCTATATGAATTATAGGATTGCTTCTTTATTTCTTTTCTCTTCTTCTCCATCTCCTTCTCCTTCTCCTTCTCCTCCATCTTCTTCTCCTTCTCCTTCTCCTCCTTCTTCTTTTTCCTTCTTTTCTTTTTTTCTTTTCTCCTCTTCTTTCTTCTTCTCTTCCTCGTCGTCCTCCTCCTCGTCCTCCTTGTTCTCCTCGTCCTCCTCGTCCTCCTCCTCTGAACCAGGAATCAAACTCAGGACCTTGCACTGGCCAGGCTGGTACTTGTGTGCCTGAGCTACCTCCCCAGCCCCTGCTTCTTCATTTCTGTGAGGAATTCTGTTGCCATTTTCATTGAGATTGTTAAATCTGTCACAGTTTTGGAAGTATGGCCATTTTGACATCACTGGTACTGCCTACCCAGGAACAGTGGGTATGTTTCCATTTGCCAGTATCCTCTAGGATCACCTTTTTCAGAGCACTAGTTTTCTTTGTCTCTGAGAAAGGTTTTTGCTATGCCATTTAGGCTAGCCTTGGGCTCAATTTGTAGCCCAGGTCTTGAACTAACAATGATTCTCCTGCCTCAACCTCCAGACTGCTGGAATTACAGGCATGTGCCACCATACCTGGTTACAATTTTCATTATAGAGTTCTTTCACTTGTTTTTTTAGGTTAATTCTTAAGGATTTAATTTATCTTCAAGCTATTATTAAGTATTATTTGGCTAATTACAATCTCATTGGGTTCATTATTGGTGTATAGGAATTCTGTTAATTTTTATGTGTTAATTTTATATATAGTTACATTGCTGTATTTGGTTGTTCTAGGAGTGTGTTGGTGGAAATTTACATATCTTCTATGTAAAATATGCCATCTACAAATAAGGATTGCTTGACTTTTTCCTTTCCATTCCTTTCTCTTTCCTGAATGCTCTAGCTAAAGTTCAGAGAGAGTACTGCATTGACCAGGACTGATGATAATAGATGACCTTGTCTCATTCCTGTTTTTAGGGGGAAACCTATCAGCTTTCCCACATTTAATATAATTTTAGCAGTAGCTTCTTCATAAACAACTTTTTATCAGTTTGAAATAGTCTTTCTGTACCTATTTCTTTCATGGTTCTTATCATGAGCAGATGTTGGACTTTTGTCAAATTCGTTTTCCGCATCTATTGAGGTGATCATATGGTTTTTGTATTTATTAATTGGCATATCATCCTTGCATCCCTAGGATCAGACGTGGTCATGATGTATGATCTTTTTGATTTGCTGCATCCCATTTTCCAGTATCTTGTTGAGGGCCTTGGAATCTGTATCTACTAATGTGACTGGCTTGTGGATTTCTTTTTCAGTTGAGTCCTTGTCTGGTTTAAGAATCAAGGTAAGACTTGCTTCCAGGAATGAGTTTGGCAGTATTCTTTCCCTTTCAATTTCATCAAAGAGTTGGAAAAGCATTGGCATACACCTTTGTAGACTAACCAGAATTTCAGTAAATGGAGTGTAATGAATGAAGCCCAGGGACAGCTGTGGTCTGTTGCTTAAAATCCTAGAATGCTGAGGTAGGGGAGTCCCAGAAAGCTGGGACTCCAGGTGATAGATAGCAGCTTCACCTGTGGACTCTCTGTTTGTTGTTTTCTCCCTTGCTTGGAATGTTAATGGTTGACCCCTGAGTGAAAGTGATGATAGGGAAAGGGTGGAAGTTAATGGACATTGTGGTCACGTTCATGACTAAGCACATGGTCCTCTTTTAATAAATGATTATGCACAAGATCAGGCTCATTACCCAAAATAAATCTGATTTGCTTCAGGGGTTCTTGGCTCACTGAGGGACAAATCTCAGTGAGTCCTCTGAGCTACCTTCATCAGGTCTTCGCATTGTTTCTTTTAGCACCAACACATGACATACAATACTAGCACTTGGGAAACCAACCCCTCTGAAAATTGTACATGTCTCGCCTGGTTTCTCACCACATTGGGTGATGATCCACATCATTCCCAGATTAGTTTAAACTTCTTAGGGATTGTGTATTTGGCATATTCCCTTGTCATGACTGTCTCCTATGGTCATCTTGCAACCAATCAGTGTGGTAGGGTAACCTCAGAAACCCTGAAGGATAGATGCTCTGTAGTCTTAAACAGTTAACCCCTTCCAAAAATAGCATCTGACTGCTCATTCGAGAACCATATATATCAAAATTACTCCAGGTTAAGTGTTCTCAAATATGGCAGGCAGTGTACTGGATCTGTTCTCCAATTGTGATCTGTTACACAGAAGGACATACTTTCCGAGTAAAATTCCAAGGTGCTTTGGTAGTTTACAGTAGCCATGCACTCTTCTTGAGGCTTGTAGTGCTGGCCCAGTCTGTTGTTTCTCCCTGGACTCATTGACTCTCTCTGGGATTACCTTTCATTAGTGATCCTAACTGGTGTGACAGGATATCTTGATGATATGATTTGTATTTATTTGAATAGTGGTATTGTAAACCTTTTCATAGACATGCTGGCCATTTATGTACATCTTAGAAATGTCTCTTTGTTTTTTTTTTGTTGTTGTTGTTGTGTTTTGTTTTGTTTTTTTTTTTTGACAGTTTTCAGTTAGGGCACTTCAGTTTGTTTATTTCCACTGTGGAATTGCAAATCCTTATCTACAGGGCATTAACCCTTTACCAAACATTTCTCACAAATATTTTTGAATGATTCTTTCAATCCATAGGCAGCTTTTCATTTGGTGTTGCCCTGCATATTTATGTTTTTAATAAATGTGCTTTTGATAGCATAACAAGCAAACTACAATGCCAAGATCAATGTCATGAAATTCTTCACCTGTTTTCTTCTAGGAGTTTTATGGTTTCAGGTTTTCCAGGTCTTTGCTTACTTCCTCAACCCAATTTGATTTTATTCTTTACAGTGTAAGATCAGAGTCCAGTTACATTCTTTTGCATGTTTTGTTCAGGCAATGATCATTTCCCTATAGATTCTTCTTGGTGCACTTGTTTAAAATTAGTTGATCAGGTATGCTTGTATTTATTTCTAATGTCTTCTGTTTCATTCATGTGTGTGGGGTGTGTTTGTGTGTGTTTGTGTTACTAAGGATTGAAATTAGAGTCTTTGTACTGAGTTACATTTGTACCATTTTAAAAATTTTGAGATGGGTGTCACAGGAGTCACTATGCTTCCGAGGCTAGGCTCTAACTTGTGATCTTCCTGCCTCCATAGCTCAGAATGCAAGGATTACAAGTATTAGCCGGGCGTGGTGGCTCACGCCTGTAATCCCAGCACTCGGGAGGCTGAGGCAGGAGGATTGGTGCGAGTTCGAGACCAGCCTGGGCTACAAAAGTGAGCTCAAGGCCAGCCTCAACTGCATGGCGAGACCCTGTCTCAAAAAAAAAAAAAAAAAAAAAAAAAAAAAAAAAAAAAAAAAAAAAAAAAAAAAAAAAAAAAACAAGTATGCACCACCATACCTTGTTATGTGTTTGTTTTTTTAAAAAAATGTATTTAGTACAAGATCTACAGGATCTTGCAATGCAGATTGGACTTGTAGTGATTCTCCTGTTTTCAGCCTCCCAGGTGCTGGCATTACAGGCACACAGGTGTCTCAATTGCCATCTCAGCACACTCTGGGGGGTTGGGCCACCATGGCATTCTGGGGATATAACTTGGTCCCTGTGGCTGCCTAAACAGGCACTTTAGTCCACTGAGCTATCTGGCCAGCCATATATCTGACTTTAATGTCAGCACAATATTGTTTTGATTAATAGAGCTTTGTAGTAGATTTTCAGGGAAGATAATGGTACTCTAACTTTGTGTTTTGATTTTGCTCATTTGCTTTGGCTTCCTAGGATCTTCTGTGAGCTCATATGAATTTTAGGATAATTTTTCTATTTTTCTGAAGATGTCACTAAAATTTTGATATACATTAAATCAAATCTGTAAATTGTTTTAATATGAACATTTAACAATATTTTTCCAATTCATGAATACAGGATAATATTGCAAGTTTTTTTTTAGACAAGGTCTTACTATGCAGTTCATGCTGGCCCTAAGCTCACTTTGTAGCCCAGGCTTGTTTCGGACTCACAACAATCAGATCTTCCTGCCTCAGACTCCCAAGTATTGGGATTACAGGCATGCGCCACTACACATGGCTTACAATTATTTATATTTAGTTTATTTCATTTATATTTTAGCTTTCTGTGTGTAGATTTTTTTTCCCAAGGTTTATTTTTTGATGCTACTATAAGCAGAATTATTTTTTTTTTGGACAGTTCATTGTTATTGCAGAGAAATGTTACTGTTTTATTTTTTTTTTTTTTACTCTTTTTTTAAAAAATGTATTTAGTACAGGGTCTACAGGGTCTCACACAGATCAGACTTGTAGTGATCGTCCTGTTTTCAGCCTCCCAAGAACTGGGATTACAGGTGTGTGCCAGCATGCCCAGTCTCTCCTGGGGGCAGGTCTGGCACAACTCACTGGGGATCCTGTTGCTGCCTTTGCCTAAGCAGGCACTTTAGTCCACTGAGCTATCTTGGCAGCCCTGTTTTATTTATTTATTTTATTCTGCTACTTTATTAATGTTTGTTACTTCTAACATTTTTGGTAGACTATCTGGGGTTTTCTACCAATGATATTTATGCAAAGACAGTTTTACTTATTAGTATCGCACTTGGATGATTTTTACTTTTTTTGCCGAACTTCTCTAAATTGTAAGAGTAGGGGCCAGGGAGATAGCTCCATGGCACAAGTGCCTGCCTGGCAAGTGCAAGGTTGTGAGTTTGAACACCGGTCCCACAAAAAAAAAATTGTAAGTGTAGTCATCTTTGGCATATTCTTGATTTTAGAAACCTTTCCTTCAACTTTTCACCACTCAGTATGATGTCAGCTGCAGGCTTGTCATGAATTGTCTTAATAAAGGCCTTGTGGAGGTATATTCATTGAAATGTGCTACACAGTGAGATACTGTTACACATCTACTGGAATGGCCAAGGGCCAAAACACTGACTTATGACCAAATACTTATAAGAATGGGAAGCAACAGAGACCCTCATTAGTTGCTGGTTGGAATGCAAAAGAGTATAGCCATTCTGGAAGATAGCTAAAAGCTTATAAAACTAAACATGCTCAGGCCACATAACCCCTAAATCATATTCCTTGTTATTAGCCCAGAAGAATTGAAAATTTATGTTCACACTTGGAAGCAACCATGATATAATTTTGTAGGTGAGTGGATAAACAATGATACATCTAGATGATGGTATATTACTTAGCATTAAAAAGAATTGAGTAACACGCCATCGGGTCCCTAACACTGTTAGTCTTTGCCACCAATATCTCTCTTCTGTATCACTGTGAGCGAGTACTGTATTTTTAATTTGCAGGAAACAAATTGTGGCTATGTCCAAGTTTTGCATATGATGTTTCTTAATTTTTTTTCTGTATTTAGTACAGGGTATACAGGTTCTCACTACACAGATAAGACTTGGAGCGATCCTCCTGCTTTCAGCCTCCCAAGCACTGGGATTACAGGCATGTGCCACCATGCCCAGGCTCAGTTGTCCTCTCAGCATGCGCCAGAGGCTGGGCCAGCATGGCACACTAGGGATCAAACCCTGGCACCTCTACCTGTCTAAGCAGGAACTTTAATCCACTGAGCTACCTGGCCAGCCAATGTATATTATGTTTACTGGCTCATAGAAGATAATACATCACTATTCATTTTTCTGTTGTGAGTATAGAACCAAGTGTCATGATGGAGCCTCCTTCAACCTGAGCCTCTGAAATGACAATTTGGAGCACAAGTTACATGCTGGAGCATGTAGTATTGTTTTCTATCCTTTAACTTTTAGTCAATGAGTTTTTTTATGAGTTTAGTTTGTTTCTTGTATACACTGTATGGTTGGATTTTGCTTCCTTATTTACTCTGCCAGTCTATGTCTTTTATTTCAGAATTGAGTCCATTTACATTGATGGTTATAATTGAAATGTATTGATTTATGATTGACATGAGTTTTAGTTACTACTGTTTACTTTTTTTTCTCCTGTGTTTAATTGGTTGCCCTATTTGTTGAATTCTTTCTGTTTTCATTTGTTGAGTTCGGGTCATTTTGGTCTCTCTCTAAATTTTTTTTTAGTATACTCTGTAGGGTTGGCTTTGACATCATGAAATTCTTTAGCTGTTCTTTATCATGGAAGTATTTCATTTCTCCCTCATCCTTGAAGGAGAGTTTTGGTGGGTATAGCAGTCTGGCCTGGAATATTTTTTTTCATGGACGACTTGAAGCACTCTGCTCTATGCTCTTGTTGACTTCATGATTTCTGAAGAGAAGTCTACCATTATTCTGATGGATTTTTCTTTAAATGTGATCTGTTTCTTTTCTCTAGCAGCTTTTAGTATATTATTCTTCAGCTGGATTTCTGGGATCTTGACTATTATATGTCTTGGTGTGTTTTTAGTCAGGTTGATGTTATTTGGAATTCTATATACTTCAGTTACTGAATTTTCAATTGTTTTCTCAAATTTGGGAAGTTTTCTGCTATTACTTCTGCCCATATTCTTTTTATATCATTTGTATCGACTCCTTCTTTCTGGTTGATTCCTATTAATCTCATGTTGTTCATTTTTGCATCATCTTACAGATGGTGAATTATTTTTTCCTGCATCCTGGCTGTTTTTAAGAGACCTTTTCTTACCTTTTCACTATCTGCGACTGTGTCTTAGAAATCACTTTTGTTCATACTGTTTTGCCAGGTTGTGGTTGATATTTTATTTTCTTGTATATCTCTTTCAAACTGTTTCATGCAGTCTATTTCTTTCATGTGTTGCTCAATCAGGGAATCCATCATTTTTCTATTCTCCTGTAATTGTTAGTCAATGTTTTCTTTAGTAGTACCGAAGTCTCTCATTATAGTTATCCTTTCTCTCTCTACTTCAGAGATTATTTCTGCTCTTTTCTCCTCTCTACCTTTCTGTAGTTGTTCCCCTGGTTTAGATGCTGTTAATAGTCTTTTTTAATTTCAGAGGTTATTTCTGGTCTCGTTTCCTCTATGTTTCTGCAGTTGTTTTTCCAATTCAGAGTGTGTTAATTCATGCATTTCTTTCTTTACTTCAGATGTTATTGCTGATCTGAGTTACTCTATACATTCCTGCACTAGTCTGTTTACTTCAGAAGCTATCAGTTCAGAGATTTTGTCCGCATGATATCCATTTTCTTGTATGGTAGTGTCTCCTGTAACTGTTACATGTGGGCTCGGGACCCAAGATTGCATTTTACTCCTTGTCTGTATCATTCCATATAGCAGTGACCTTTGGTGCAGGACTGCATGCCCATGGGCTGGTCATTCAGTCCAGGCTGCTGGGTTGGCTGAGCTGCTTGTAAGTGTGGTGGACCTGGTGCAAGATAGGCTCAGCTTTTGTAGGGCCAAAGGTCTCACTCAAATGATGGGCTTAGCTGCTGGATAGGCTATGCTTGAAATTCGCTGGAGGAGTTCTGACACAGTGGGCCTGATGTTGGATAGACTGCACTTGCAGTGGGACAGCAGAGTTCTCAGATGGGCTGGAGAAGTTCTCAGGTGACTGGAGAAGGTCTGACGCAGCAAGCCAGAGAAGGTCTCATGGCAGGCCAGAGGATGTCCCTTTTTCCTTAGTTTTTCAGGATAAAAATTATTTGGAAATTTTAAGGAAAGAAACTTGTGCTAAAAATGATTGGTATAGGGGCTGGGGAGATGGCTCAGTAGAATAAGTGCTTGCCTGGAAAGAACAAGGGCTAGACTTCAATCCCCAGTTCTGAAAAAAAAAAAAAAAAAGGTTGGTGTCTTGTGTATAAAAGTTTGTTTGATTAGTTATTGGTATGATTAACAAATCAACAAGTAAGATTAGCCAGACATTGCTAAAAAGTAATCTATCCAAAGAGTTAATGTACTCATTGGCTAGAGAATATTATTATTATAGTAAATTCTTTCCTGGTAGTACATAAACTGATATTTAAAAGCTGTATACAGAAAAATTGCTGTCAAATGTTTGTTTAATTTTATAAGAATTTGAATAATTTGTAGCGGGAGTTGCTCTAAGTAGATTATAAATAGGAAATTATAGCAGATATTTTAGTTTATATTTACCTAATATTATTCCTGTAGCAAATGCTGGAGTTGGACCAGTCTTAGCACTTCCAGGCCAAATATTTGACTAATAAATTAAAAGCAATAATTGAGTGTAGCTTTAGTTTAGAAACTTACTTTTTTTTGAAGTGCAATACACGGCCAAAATAAAGACCAGAAAGAATTGATTATAAACATTAGAATTATCAAACCTAGGCTCATAAATATTTGGTGATGTACCATGATTATACTCTAGAACAAGAAAGCAGATGATGCCTTTCTTCATAAAGTTGCCAAGAAATTTTCTTTGCTTTTCTTTTGGCAGATTATATTGAATTAAATAGTATGTAGAGAGAGATAAATCTCATTAGCATTATTTTGAGACACACAAATTAAAACAATGTTAAGTTTTCATCTCCAGAAAGAATGACTATCATCAAGAAGTCATCCAATAACAAATGCTGGGCTTTGGGAAAAAATGAATCCTTCTGTTGGTGCGAGTACAGACTGCTGTAACCAATGTGGAAATCAGTGTGCAGAGTCCTCAAGAAGCTAGGATTAGATGTGCCATTCAACCCAGCTATTTCCCTTTTGGGTGTCTTCGCAGAAGAATTGGAAACATCATGGCACAGTCATATATTCACACCCATGTTCCTAGAAGCCTAGTTTGTAATGGCTAAATCTTGTAAGCAACACATATGCCATCAACTGAAGATGTGTAAGAAAGGCATATTCAAATATTTAACCATGCATATTCAAATATTTAAGAATAATAAATATGTCAAGCAAGTTTATATTTCCATAATCAAGAATACTTTTCATTAAATATGAAAGCACATTTCTTACCAAATATTTTAGAAAACCATTACAAAATATAATAATGGCAAGGGATAGCTATTGGCTAGTATAGTGCTTTCTATGGGAAAATTCCAGAGTATACTTTATATTATTTATTTACTTATTTTTATTACTTTTACTAAGAAATAACAATGTGATAGTTTCAAAACTCATTAGTAGTACATTCCCAATAATTGATATAATGCATATTGTTGTCCTCATAGTAGTTATACAGAGCACAGCGTATAGGCATGATAATTTTTCCAATCATTGTTGGTATAAAACATTTCTTCTTATTTTTTGTATATTATGGTTGGCCCAGCCCACCCTGGGGGTGGGGCTGGCACAGCATGTGGAGCTGGAAATTGAACCATGATCCCTGTGGTTTCCTAAGCTTTTAAACAGGTGCTTTAGACTGCTGAAATATCTTGCTGGCCCAACATTTCTTCTTATTGAACAAAGAGAAAGTAATTGTACATATAGTCCCATGTTCCATAATCGCAGTGGGTTATTGGCAGAACAGGCAATGTCAGAAGCTGTTGATTTAAGACTTTTACAGCTCAGCATACTGTTTGAGGCAGAATATGCTTTAAAGTACTTCATGATAGAATTAAGATATGTCATATACAACTTCCTACAGTGATTATAATCATTATGTAGCACAAATATGCACTAATAAAAATAAAGTACTAGTGCTCACTTTGGCAGGACATTGGATAAAAATGTAAAATACTCATTTAACGTGTTAATTGGGGTGTTCCTCACAACTAATACATCTGCCTGAGCTGCTGGGGGAGGTAGGCTATAAAGTACAGTTTCTTGTAACTAACCAGTGAGAGAACTCCATCCAAAGGCATAAAGGCCTCAGTAATATCTCTCTCAACAGAATTCAGTGTCTGATGTGGTAGCTCTGGGCACCCATTTCTATTCTGCTTCAGGCAATAAGAAAAGAAAGCTTCCTTTTCCATTCATAATCCAGGAAGTCATAAAGAACAAACCTGACCCAAATAAAACCATTCCCCATCCCTAATAACACTTACTGTGCATGAAGGGGTAGAAGGACAACGGACAGTCCTTCCAAAAGCACAGAGAAGGTGAGGGAGAGCCGCTCCCTAAAGATCATTACTCGGTCAGAAGAGATACCAGTGATACCAAATATCCCCAGATTAAGCCCATAAACCAGCTGTGAGCCAACATATCTAAGACAGCTGAGAGCAGAATAGAATGCAAAAAGCCATTACCAGATATTTTTTTCCAAGTAGGTATTTTGTTATGATAAAAGTTCCAATTTCTCTTTTATTATTTTTATTTTAAAGACTAAAAATAGCAGAAACAAAGATAGAAAAAACAGTAACAAGTAAGAGTGCATATGGTACAGAATTTCAAAACCAGAAAAATTTAACAATGGTTATATTACATGTTTTCATCATCGGATCAGTTTAGGTTAATAGATATAGGTATATAAGATTGATCAAACAATTAAACATTAACACTTTCAATAAATATTAATTTTTTTTCGCTGTGCAACCAGTCCAGATGGCACCTCCAATTTTTCAAGAAGTTAGGACAGAAGGAAAGGAGCGGGAGAGAACGGGGAGAAAGACATATTTATGTATGTATGCAGGATGGCTTAGATATTGTATCACTAATTTGTGCTGCTCCACAGAGGGGAGCAGTCTATGCTTAAATTTATCTTTTTTTTTATTGTCCTTTTAAATTTCTTACATTTTTTCCAATTTTGCATGCTTATATCTGGTAATCTGAATAACTAATTTGAAGAGAACACTGCAATACAGCAATCATTGTTGAAATCCTGCTCACTTGTTTGGTGAAGTTCTGTATCATTTCTAATGTGCTTTTTTTGTTACTGTTTTGTATTCTTTTCAGATAATAATAATAATAACAATAATAATAATGATATGCTTATATACTCCATAAGAATCCAAATTCAGTACATAGAGCATACTTTACAGAAATATGAGGATAAAGAAATAATCCAAACTCGATGTGGTGGCGAACGCCTGTAATCCCAGTACTGGGGAGGATGAAACAGGAGGATAGCTGCAAATTTGAGGCCAGCCTAGGGCCTACAAAAGTGAGCACAAGGCCAGCCTGAACCGCATAGTGCAAATCTGTCTCAAAAAAAGAAGCAATTCATACTCATAATGGGAGATACTAATCTAGATATTGTTAGCTAATATATAAAGCACATAAGCTTGGGGCTATAGAAAATTTCTTTCTTATTGATACCTTTTAGGTGTACACAATCATTACATTCAGTATAAAAAATTTGTACCTGTGCATGATAAGTCTTGATTATTTCTGTCCTTTTCCACTATTTCTCCTTTGAATCCCTCTTCACCTTTAAAATCATTCTAAGGAGAGGCATGTCTATATCAACCTTGTAAAATGATGATCTAAACCTTCCCTCCAGGGAAGGTAGAAATTAACTACTACCCTTCTTCCTTCTCTCATCCCCCCATTCCGTCTTTCCTTCCAATCAATGAGTGAGAAATTAAATGTCTCTGAAATCTTCCTATTGGCTTAGCAGCACGTCTCTAAGTTAATGATAGGTTTGTAATTAAAGTGAAGACCTTTCGATTTTCCCATACCACATTCGTACCATAAGATACCATACAATACCATAAGATATGTAGAGATAAGTACCGAGCATCTTAAGTAGAGAACAATAAAGCCCAAGGACAGCTGTAGGGGGTTACTTGGGGATTCCTGAAACCTGGATTCAAGGAAGCAGATAGCCATTTATTCTAATGGCTCCTTGATTGTTGTCTCTTTCCTGGCCTGGGATGTTACTGGTTGTCTCCTCCCCTGTTTGGAATGTTTTCAATTAGCATTTGTATTAATCTGATGTTAAGTAAATGGTGATAGAAGTAGTGGCCTCTAGTCTGCATTCCCCAAAGCAGTTATGCAAATTCTGTAGGCTGTCCTTTAGTATTCAATAAAAGTAAGATTCTTCTGTGAGTACAGGCTCACTTCAAGAGAGACAAATCTCAGTAAGTCCTGTGAACTAAATTCATCGGGTTTCTCATCATTCCTTTTGGCACGACACTAGAACATTACAACAATGATACGATACAATATGATACGATATGATACGAGACCATACCACACCATACCATACCATACCATACCATACCATACCATACCATACCATACCATACCATGCCCTCTCAGTAATGATGTAGCAGTCTGATAAACTAAGACAACTTAAATTGTGGAAGTACCACATATATTTGTAACAAATTTTAGTAGGAAAAACCCTAAGGACAAGCTTACACACTTGCTAGAAACTGTACTAGAAAGTTATTTGGAAACTAACACAAACAAGAGTTAGGGTGGGGGCAAAGAAACATTGCCAGAAGAACATATCCTCCAAAGAATAAGACCATTCATCATGCTAGGGGCAGTTGGGCATCTGCTTTTCTCTTTTGCTGCTATATTTTTGGCAAGAGTCCCTTGTAATGAGTCAAGTAAAGAAAATGTTTCTGACTACACAAAGAATTTCTTAAAAGAAAAAATAGAATACATTTATAACTTGTTGGTAATCGTGAACTTTATGACTTGTTGTTTGCTGACAAACAAGCAAACGTGCTTTTCTAGCTCCTGGCAATCCCTCAGCCACCATTCCTGGTACTTTTTGTTGTTGTTGTAGCTATTGCTGTTTTGAGACCGAGTCTCACTACATATTTCAGGTTGACCTGGAACTCACTAGATAGCCTAAGCTGGCCTCAAATTCATGGGAATCCTCCTGCCTCAGCCTCCTGAGTGTTTGAACTTACCACAATTGGCCCTAGTACTCTTAAAAATCATGACATAGAATGTTAGTCTATTGGTTTTCCTTTCAACAAATAAATATTTTTTTTGGTTTTTTTTTGTGGGACCAGGGTTCGAACTCATGACCTTGCACTTGCCCAGCAGGCACTTGTGCCTCGGAGCTATCTCCCTAGCCCCCAAATAAATATTTCTAATGAGTTTTCAAAGAGGGAAATAGCTAAATGTCCTTACTCTTTTCAGAAGTTTTAACTTTTCTTGGAAGCTACTATCAAGTTTAGAATCCATAGAAAAAGTGAAAGAGTACTCTGCTGAAATGTTTAGAATGGTTTTATATCTAAGATTTCTTTTTTACTTTCTTGTTTTTGATTTTTTTTTTACCATGATGATAAATTTCGAAATCAGGCAAAAGAAGAAAAAAGGATTTCAGTGCAAAACATCTTTGATAAAAGCCATGTTAAAACCAGTCCATTTCTCAAGGCAGTCATTTCTATTCATGAGCAGCAAATATTTACCAATGGAGTTTGCTTAACTTCAGACCCAGCAAAGTTCCTCCTTAGTAAACAGCAAAAATCTTTATGTGTAAAGCACAATGCTAAGCACTGTGCTTTAGAATTAACATGTAAAGAACTTAAAATTGGTCTTATAGATAGGATCTATACTTTATAAATAAGATGAATCTCAAACAGATCTGTGACACAAATGCCATGCCAGTGTTACATCATCAATAAGTGGCCAGGTTAATTGTTCCACTGATGTCACCCAAACACATCCTATGTACATAGACCATATCATTTGCTTGGTCCAATGGGATATTAGTAAACAGAACACAATCTGAAGCTTGGAAACAGTTGCTGGCTGCGCACCACACCTATTACTTCTCTCTGAAGATGCATCTAGTAACCTTTTGGTAGATAAAACTCCAAACAGCACAACTGAACCTCCATAGCTGAGGTACATGTGAAGGAGGTCATACTAGGCCATCCATTCTCCGTAGAGAACCTGTTGTAGTTTGGGATTCTGAAAGGTGAACAATACCATGCAGGACATGTTTTATGAGACTTTTTAAATGAATCACCCTAAGAATCATACATAAAGAGTGCACAAAATCTGTCCATGCACTGAAGACCGAAGAACCCAGTTGAGGGCCTGGATCCCATGATAATGTCCTGCATGAGTCCAGCTAAAGACCTAGAACCTATAACAATGTCTCCCATGAATCCACCTGGAGGCCTAGAGCCCAGGACAATGTCTCATTTCAGGCGTGTTTCCTGTATCTGTACTAGGAAAGCCCCAAGGTCAGTGGTAGAAGCTAGAAAGTATGCTGGTGGGGTGCAGTATCTGTGCTAGCAGGTTGATGGAGCTGCACTGGAACTAGGAAGCAATGCTCAAGGTAAGAATCAGAGCTCCCCTGCCAAGTACCACAGCCGTCCTAGCAACAGTGAGGTCCCCAAATACTCTGGGGATGAAGAAAGCTGAGTTCCCATCTGAAAGTCCAATGTGACAGGCTTCTCCAGGAGACTGAGCTGTGCACCATCTTCCCCGCTTGAGCCAGGAAGAGATGTTCAAATTGAGGGCTAAAGCACCCCAAAATGAACCTTAGCCATTTGCAGCAACAATGAAGTCCTGAGCTCCTCTTCTGGCAAGAACAACCAAATTCATCAGGAAAGTGAGCAAGACAAAGTCTCTTTGCAGAATAGCCCAAGACAATGAGAGGCCTCCAACAGCTCCCCAACAGCTTCTCCAAACAGCTTCCCTAACAGCCTTTCAATAGCCTTTCCACATTGGCCTCTTATGCTGCTGGCAACAATCCTCAGGTAGGCCTCCCACAACCCAGTGCCACACGGGTTCACTTCAGCTGGGTGTAATAAGTAGACCATTCATTGGCAGTCTACCACAGCATCCAAATGACTCCAGTAATTAGGTCAGCTACCCTAGGCCAGAACTGCCCAATGGACCTTCAGAACTGTGACAGACAACATATTTATTATTCTAAGACATGAAGAGTGGTGTGTTATGCAGAAAAAGTATACATTGATCAAACGTGAATTTAATTTTTCTCCCTCTGAAACTCTGACCTTTCTTATTATAGACCCCTGGCTACTAACTCCTGGTAGCTTTCAAACAGATGAAAAGAATATTTATGACTCAAATAACTAAACATAAATATCTGCTATACACGTATAATTTATATTCAACTAAAGACCCTTGGCAAAAAGTCAGCCCAAGTTGCAAAGGTCCCAAGGAAGCTGGATGGGCTTGGTGAGATAGGTGGGGCCTTGCACACTATGACTGAATAGTCTCTAGCTCAACAGACAACAAACTAAGAGCGGATTTTTATTCCATGGCAGGGGGAAACTCAGAAGGATGTTTCTAAGCAAACTTCTAGTAAGGTGACTCAAAAGTAAAGCAGTAGAGGAAGAAAGAATGGGAGCGGCAGTCACTTATGGAAGAAGTGAGGTTATGATCATATCAATAGAAAAGATGCAAGATACACAGTTCTGTTTTGATGGGAAAGATTTTTACTAATACAGCCAATTACCATTTGTAGGCATTGAGTACTTGACGGATGGCTAGGATGACTGAGCAACTAAGTCTTAACTGTATTTAATGTAAAATAATCACATGTGGGTAATGAAGATCTTCATTCCCAAGGAAAACAGTTACATCAACCTAGTACTATAGTAGTACATTAATGTGATGTGTTCAATAATTAAATTCGACTGAACAAAAAAGGTGCACAAGAATCAAAGTCTACAGCTGTGTTGCCAGACCTTAGTGATGATACAGATGTGGCGAATGAAACCAAGGAAGCAGCTGGATTCCTTTTGCTTTTTGAAAGGTAGAATGTCAACTGCTGTAAACTTCCTCAGTGCTGCTTTTTCTTTCTTCTATAAGCTTTGGCATGTTGTGTCTGTTTTCATCTGATTCAGGTAATTTTTAATTTTCCTTGTTGGTTTCTTCCTTGATTCATTGTGTCTAAAAGTAAGTTGTTCAACTTCTATAATCTCCAACATCTTTCTTGTTCATGATTTTTAGCTTTATTTTATTGTAGTCAGGGAAGATACCTAATATAATTGCAATTTGAAACAGTTTGTTGAGACTTATTTTGTTATGTCATATGATCTATGACCTGGACAATACTCGTCAACTGTTGAGAAGAATGTGTATTTGGCTGCTATTGTATGGAATGTTCTGTGGATGTCTGTGAAGTCCACCTGTTTGAGGATGTGATGTAACTCTGCTGTTTGTTGATTTTCTATCTGGATGATCTATTCATTGCATAAAGTGGGATATTAAAGTCTCCAACTGTTACTTCGTTGGAGTCTCCCTTTCCTTTTAGTTCTATCAATATCTGCTTTATATATTTGGGTGTGCAATATTACAATGCATGTGTATTTAGAATTGTTATTTCCTCATGCTGAATTGGTAGCTTTATTATTATAACTTCCCTTGCCTATTTTTTTCTGCTTCTGCTATGAGGCCTATTTTACATATTAGCATGGCTGCTTTCACTATCCTTTAGGTTTTTCTTTGTGCAAGGTTTCACCAAGCAGCTCAAACTCATAGTGATGCTCCTGTTTTCAGCCTTCTTTGTGCTAGGATTATAGGCGCATGCAACCACACCCAGACTCCATTGCCAGCTCAGTGTGCCCAAGGCCGGGGTTGGCATGCTGTGTGGTGCCAGGGATCAAATCCTGGCCCGTGTGCTTGGCTAAGCAGGGACTTAGGCCACTGAGCTATCTCGCCAGCACTTTTACTGTCTTTAGCTTTCATTTGCATGGGATATCTTACTTCATTTCTTCACTTTCAGTCTGTGCATCTTTAGAGGGCAAGATAATTTCCTATAAACAACATATACCAGGTATTTTATTTTTAAGGGAGGAATGGTTTACTTAGCTCAAAGTCTGTAGGGATTTCAGTCCATATTAGCTGGATGAAAGGCAGGTTGTATGGAAGACAAGCATCACAGAAGAGAAAAAGCTCATCACTGGAGAAGGTAGCAAAGCAAGCCAGCAATGACCACAGTTCTTTCTAACCCTTATGTCTTATCCATACTTCTTAGAGCAGGTAGCACCCACATCTTAAACTTGGTGCCCTTGATTCCAGCATTGTACTATGAATCAATCACAGCATCTCCGGCCTTCTCTAAAACAGCCTCATCTACGACCACATGAGGCTTTGTGGGATTATCAAGAAGCAAGTCGTAACATCAAATGGGTTATATTTCTCAGTAGGAGACCACTCAGCCTCCGCCTAATATACTGTGGTGAGAATAATGATGAGAAAGCTTTCTTCGAGGATAGAAAAGGCATGAAACTTCATGTACTACCTAGAAAATGTTTTCTGCCAAAAATATTGCAGTTAAATTGAATTAAATTCACCATGTATCTTCCTCTTTCTAATCTTAGAGTGTTACCTTTACTGTCATTTCAATCCAGAGCTATGACAAAGTAAAATTAAAGACAGATAGAAATGCAGCTTGGGATCTAGTTTGATCCATGGGTAAAGGGAGAGCAGTCCTAAGGTAAGGGCTTTGTCTCTTTATTCTCTGTAGAAACTATAATTTTTAAGGATCATGACATTACAAAATACATAAAATGTAAGAAAACCCTAAGAAACACTGTATTGAAATTCAACTTACATTTTTGCGAAACTCAATTATATTATACTATAAACCTCAAAGGCTGGGACCAGGTTTTATTTATATTTGGATCCGCAGGGCCTAGAACAGTGCCCAACACAAATGGTATTTCTCCATTTCTGCCAACTAAATGGCTAATGGTAACCACACTTCATATTGAAGATTTTATAACCAAAACCTACTAAGAAGTAACAGCATCAGAATAAGAAGGGGCTTAAGGGTATGGTTTACCTAGCTCCCTGACTTCCTATTTTTTATCCAAGGGTGTAATTTAGAGGCTTAAGTGCAAGAAACAAACCGTTCTCTTGAATTTATATATTCTGCATAATGCCAGTCAGATTTGCCAATTATGATCAAAGAGTATTTCAGTGAATTTCAGAATCAGAAAATTTAGGGAAAACTACCATTTTCTTCAGAAAGAAAAAAACAGTACTTTGACAAATAAATATTATGTTCAGCATTAACAGCCAACCATAATAAAGAATTTAATAAAACTAATGACAATGATGTCATGGTTGTAAGTTTCTCAGATTCAAGCATATGAGATTATAAAAAGCTATAGAGAGCCAGGCGTGGTGTCTCACGCCTGTAATCCCAGCACTCAGGAGGCTGACACAGGAGGATCTGTGCGAGTTCAAGACCAGCCTGGGTACCAAAGTGAGCTCAAGGCCAGCATGAACTACGCATCGAGACCCTGTCTCAAAAAGACCAAAAAAAATAAAAGCTATAGAATAACAACTGGGACCCTTGGACCCTACATTTCAGATGAGTCACTTATCTGATGCATAACGTGAATGTTCTGAAATTGACCTAGAATGATCTCTAGAGCCAAGATGATCAATTCCAATAAGTCTTTAACAATATTACTAAACACTTATGAAAAGGAGCTATGAATAAGGGGTAAGTATCTGTGCCCCAGGACTAAAATATTAAGGGCTTTAGTTGTCCTTCCATGTGGCCCTTTTCTCAGGGAAGCCTATTGGGAACCCTCTGTACTAGGGTAAATGTGCTGGGCACTTAATAACTGTTCTCTTCAATCTTCAGAGAAACCTTAAAAAGATTAACTTTTATCATGGGATGACTGAATGTCTGAATAAGGCTACTTTGCCTCAGCATGAGACATGACATCCTATTGGCTCAAAATTATTAAATTATCCTTTCTTTTATACCATCCCCATAGCAATCTGTCCACTATCAATGACAATCAAATTGTTTTAAAGATTTAAAATTATATTCATGTATTTGTACAATTTTGGAGAAGAAACATGAAAGAAATCAGACTGTGAAACAGATAAAACTTAGTGAAATAATTTGTTTGTTTTTGGGGACAGAGTCTCACTATGTTGGCCATGCTGGCCTCAAACTTACCAGGATCCTCCTGCCCCAGCTTCCCAATTGCTGGGATTATAGGCATGGGCCACCATAACTATTTTTCCATGACACAATGTGAAATTCTGTGAACATGTTGAAGAGGCCATAGAGACCCAGTCCATAAACACACATGGTATCTTTAGCCAGCTGTCACTCAACAACTGGAGGAGGCCACAGCCTGAGTCATGAGGAATGCAGCTTGTTCAGAGCAAATTGGTTTGGAGCAGCAATGGGCTGGGGCCTGATGGTTTCTGAAATGCTGGGGTCCCTTCTGGAGAGTCTCAGTCTCTGCTTCTCCACCAGGGCTGTACACTCCATCTCCTCAGTGCTATTGAGCTGGGCTCTTTGGAAGGCAGCCTGCAAACCTAGCAACCTGGTGGAGCTGCTGTACCCGGGAGGGGCAGGGTGAACCAAACTGGATCAGGACAGGATCAAGGCCTAACCAGGCAGCCTCCACACAATCACTCAGTATTTCTAATTGGATAATTTAATCTTTTTATGCTGAAGGTATCTGTTGCTAATTATAATCTTTTTTTAAAAAAAAGAATTTATTTTATTTTATTCTTGTTTCAGAACTTTTGTTATTTATTTATTTCTATGGCCGACTCATCCTGCCCTGAGGGCAGGGCTGGCACAGCATGTGGTGCTGGGGATCGAACCGCGGTCCCTGCAGCCATCCAAGCTTTCTTAAGCAGGCACTTTAGACCACTGAGCCATCCTGTCAGGCCCGCTAATTATAATCTTAATGAAGACATAAAATTTGTCTTCTAGTTTTATTGTTCCTTTTCCTCTTCTTCAGGCTTCCTTTGTTATTGAGTAAATTACTGCTGTTTTGTTTCTTTACTTATCTTTGGATTGTCCAGTGTAGATTGTTTTTTTTTTTTGTGTATGTGTGTGTGTGTGTGGTTTCCTTGAGGCTTGCAAAAGACATCTTTTCATTATAACAACCTTTTTGAAATAGTAGCAATTCCCATGAATATAAAGACATTTTCTAATTTACATGTACATTCTAAATATTTTTTTTAGATAGGGCTGGGGATATAGTTCAGTGATATAAGCCCTTGCCTGCCGAGCACAAGTTTGATCCTCAGTACCACAAATAAATAAACAAATATTTTCATGGATAAGTAGTATTTAATTTTAAAAATTATTTTACAAAATTTTTGAGCCTGAAAATTCAGAGAATATTTAGGTTTTGTTAGAACAAACCATGTCCTATTTATCTTTGTGCTTGGCTAATATGTATTCAGACTTTGATGAACGACTTGCTGCCAGCCAACCAACTCAGAGGTGAGGGTATGGTACATGGCAGATGCATAGCAGTCACTGGGGGATGTTTAAGAATAGGTTCTAGATCTTATTCTGGCTGTAACATTAGAGCATCACAAGTTACTTCACTTCTCTGGACATATTTTTAGCATCTCACAGCCAGAAAGTTGAATTGTGGCACATTCTCTTGGGTGCCTAGCTCACTGCCATTGCTAATCTCTGCCATTCCTAATCTTCTTCTGCCTGACCTATCTTCTGTGTGGCCCCCACAGAGGCTTTTCCTTCTCTACTTTAGACACCACCATTGAGAGCAGATGTCTGCAGCCTTTGCAGCCATACCATGACCACGTGATGTATCCTAAAGCCTTTAGGACACTACGTAGATACCTTTAACTTGGTGCTATCTGTTTGTGGCCAAATTCATTTTAACCAATATGATGCTTTTCATACATGACTGATCTATTGACTGCTATAACTAAAACACTTGAGATGAGTCTACAGTTCTCTCTAAAGCAGGCATTGATAGCCATTTTCCACAGGTGATAATTTTCATGTATGTCTCCCAAAAAATACAATCAACTACTAGATGTCTCAATAAGAGATAGGAGTTATTATTTTTGTTTTTCAAGTATGTGTGCCAATAAAACTCATTTTTAAAAATTAAAGTTGGAAAACACTGAGAAGTGTTATTTGATATTTGATGAAAACCAAACTGTTCAACTCAAAGTAGTCCAAACAGAACACTTCTGGTTTGGCTAGAAAGAAGTTGTTGTGACAATTTCCAAATACTCTCTCAGACCAAAACAGAAATATGTAGAAGTTACACACTGAGGAAAGTTGAATCGGTTGTCACTAATTGTAAATAAACTTATTAAGTATTCTTTCTGTTTAGTATGAGATAAAAATTATCATGTGTAGCAACAAATTATTTGAAATACTTAGGGAAAATCCATTTTATGTGGGCAATAGATAAGAGAGGATTTCAGAAAATTGGGGCTAAGTCTAAGAGCTTGAAGTAAATTAATTGAAATCTGATAATATCAACTATTAATGGGACAGATGGTACTGTCAGAAAATCAAAATTCAAAAATAGTGTCAAGCTGTTACTTACTATTGCATTAATGACAATGTGGCATTTTAGAATAATTTTAATAAAAACTATAAAAATTATAACACGTTTCTGAAATGGAGACCAAAAACAAGTAAAAGCTAAAATTAATTACCAAGTTAATAATAAAAATGATTAATTAAATGTTAGTTGTGTTTATAAAAATAAGTAAAATGATTTAATTTTTAAATTAAACTGATCTATAAAAGTACATATTAATGGAGTGCATGTGATGTTTTGGTACATGCATAAAATGTGTAGCATTTCTATTAGGTGAAACATATCTATACCCTCAAACACCATTTTTTTTGTAAATATTATATCAAAGATCAGAAAAACAAAAACCAGAACAAAGACAAAAGCAAAGCAACATAGAATAATAAAAATGAGACAGAAATTTAAACAAGAATAGAAATTAATATTAGTTGTTATTTATTATCATCATCATATTTGTTGCTCAGATCACCAGACATAGGCATGCAAGATGGATCAAACAATTGAACATTAAGTCTTTCTTTCAATAAAACTTACTATTTCAATAAAACTTAGTATTTTCCTTGTCATTTTTATTCTTTAAAATTTAATTGCGAGCATAAAAAATGCATAAGATATTACAAATGATACACAGATTCTTAAAATACCAGTTGTTTCTTCAAAAAGAAAAAATATATAAAATCTCGAAAAGAGAGCCTTTATACCAAGGTGGCACCAAAGGTGGAGAAACAAGCTCCTAACCCTCTCAAAGCTGAAGGGAAAACATAAGCTTTACAGGCCAAGAAAGCTGTGCTGAAAGGCATCCAGTGTCACCAAAAAAAGATATGAACATCACCCAGCTTCCACCATCCCAAGACACTGTGGCTCTGGAGGCAGCCCAAATACCCTCAGAAGAGTGCCCGCGGGAGAAGCAAGCTTGACCACTATGCCATCATCAAGTTCCCCCTGATCACAGAGTCAGCCATGAAAAAGATCGAGAACAACACACCCGTGTTCACTGTGGATGGCAAAGCCAATAAGCACCACATCAAGGAAGCTGTAAAGAAGCTCTATGACATCAATGTTGCCAAGGTCAATACCTTAATGAGGCTTGATGGAGGGAAGAAGGCATATATTCGGCTAACTGCTGATTATGATGCATTGGATGTTGCCAACAAAATTGGGATCATTTGAACTGAGACCAGCTGGCTAATTCTAAATATACACTTTTTCCCCCAGTTTTAAGAAAAGAATAAAATAAAAATCAGAAAAAATAAAAACAAGATGAATGGTATTTGACAATGGTTGACATTGCATAGTGCTATCTTCAATGTAGTTGCTCAGATTGCAGACATTAACATATAAAATTGGTCAAAATAAAAATTTTAAACATTAACTACTACCTTCAAAAAACTGATAGAAATTAGTAGTATAGTCATCTTAGTTATCCTGTGTATTTATTTACATGTTTCCCATTCCTTTTTCCCCTTATCTTTTATTCCTTCCCTCATCTCAATTATTCACTCCTTATGCTCAGTTTCTTTCCATTTTACCATATTTATCTTACCTGACACATTTATTCTTTCAGGTTCATACACTAGGAAGATAATACGATGTTTATACATGTGGGTGTAATTTATTTCACTTATGATTATAGCCTCTAGTTGCACCCACTTAATTATAAAAGCCTCAAATTTATCTTTCTTTATAGTTGGGTAATACTACATTATATAAAAATGCTGCATCTTTTTATCCATTCTCAAGGTGATAGGCATTTGGGTATTTTCCAAGATTTAGCTATGACAAATTGTACTGCTATATTATTATAGTTCTTTTGGAAAAATACCCAGAATGTGTATAGGTGTGTTGAATGGGACTTCTTTTTTAATTTTTTAATTAGTTTTAATAGGAGATAACAAAATGAGAGTTTCAAAACATGTTAGTAGCACCCTCGCAATAATTGACACACTGCAGATTGTTGTCCTCATAAAAGTTACACAGAGCACAGGGTGTAGACATAATAAATTTTCTAATAGATACTGGTTCAGAAAAAAAATAAAAGAAAGACAACGACGATGATGACGATAATGAAGAAAAAGAAGAAGAAGAAGAAGAAGAAGAAGAAGAAGAAGAAGAAGAAGAAGAAGAAGAAGAAGAAGAAGAAGAAGAAGAAGAAGAAGAAG
>PVJA010003562.1:41661-93855 GCA_004027025.1 Myocastor coypus | reverse complement strand
TATCTTCCCAAAAGAGTTAAGAGACACCATAGTACAGGAATACATGTATACTCGTATTTACAGCGACATAACTCACAACAGGCAAGTCTTGTAGGTGATCCCCATGTCCTCAAAAGATGAGTGGATACAAAGTGGTAATTAACTACACACACTGAAGATCCACTCTGCTTACAAAGGATAAATTTGAGTCATTTGTAGATAAATGGATGCACCTTCAGATCAAAGGTCAAGTAAAATACACAGCTTAAATATCACATGGTTTCTCTTACATGAAAAACACAAAGTAAAAATAATAGGTATTAGGAAACTGAGAGATAGACCTTTTGCAATGAGAAAAGGACCAAAAGATGGAGGGGAGACAGAGGGCAGGGAGAAGGAAAATAAGATTCAAGATGTGTTATGTACATGTATCACCTCTCCATGACAAATCATTTTATACTGCAAACATGTACTAATAAAAACTGAAATTTAAAAAATAATGTGGACACGCAAGAGGAGGAAACTGAGTCCACCTACTTGCTTTTTCAGTGGGTATTTTCTCTCAAATATTACTAATATTTAGAAATAATACTAACATATTAGTATATATATACTAATGCTATTCTTAAGACTAATTATGAAAGTAATGTAAAATGTATAAAGTAAAATTTTGACTTATAGAAGTGATAATTAAATATTGCCATCGCTGTATCCAAAACTACTTTTGTTAACCTAAAACTGTTTTATATCCTGATTCTTTGAAATATATACTCTTTTCATTTGCTATTAGTTCTTAAAATTAATATTTGAATTCTCAAACTTTGAGTGTTGGTTTAAAAATCTTAGAAATAAGAACTCCCTGCATACTGTGCTAAGTGCTTTAAGAATAATAAAGATACACGGAATATGGTTAGTATAGTTCTATACGTCTAATAGAAAATCTAATAGAAAAGAAAAACATTTTTGCTATAATACAGTTGGAGTAGAAATATATTTTCAGGTTTTTTATTGATGTCTGTACAACAACATCATCATCATCATCATAAACATCATCATTATCATAAAAGGTAACCATTTGTTACAGTTTGTGCATAAGTGTCCCCCCAAAGCCTCATACAGTCTTGGAGCAGCTTCTCGAGTTTGTGATTGATTATTGTGGATGTGGGTGCTGCACCTCCCCTGGGGCAGGTAATTTGCAGTTCAATGTAAGGATGGAAGAAAAGTTAGCTGCTTGAGCTGCTGCTACTCCTCCTTTGCTCTTTGCCACTGCCAAAAATAGTTGTTTTCTGCCATGTGCTGCTCTGCCTTGGAGCCAGCTGAATATGGGCTGAAATCTCTAGTAACTGTGAGCTCAATAAACCTTGCCTTTCTTCATTTTGAGTGCCAGGTATTTGTCCCAGCAACGAAAGAAAAGTAACTAAGACACCATTTTAACAAAATGAGCATTTGACACTTGAATGTCAAGTTTTTTTTTTTTTGTCTGTCTGTTTTTTAATACATTTAGTACAGGGTCCGCACTACGTGGATTGGACTCATAGTGATTCTCCTGTTTTCAGCCTCCCAAGAGCTGGGATCACAGGTGCAGTCTCAAGTCTCAGCACGGCCCAGGAGTCAGGCTAGCAAGGCACACCCCGGTAAGTCCCTGCCGACCAGGAAGGCACTTCAATCTCCTGAGCTATCTATCTGGCTGGCCCATTAAGTTTGTTCTTAAACAGGCCAAAGTAGGCATGGTGGCACGCACCTATAATCCCAGCATGAAGGAGGCTGAGGCAAGAGGATCACTGCATGTTCAAGACTGGTCTTGATTATGAAATGAGCCCAAGGTCAGAAGATCCTGTCATAAAAAGACACACACACACACACACACACACAAAGACCACCCTAAATAGTGACTGAATTGTTCCAAATTTTTCAGCTTGTGTGTATCTAGATGTCCCCACGAAGCCTCGCACACTCACAGGAGAGCTTTCTGGAGGTGTGTGAACCTAGAGTGTGTGAACATGGATGAAGGGTTCATGATGACTGGATTGCTCACTGACTGGTGTAGCACTCATCTGAGCACGGATGAGAAGGCCACCATGAGTGTGGCACTAACAACCAAGAGGCTTGCAGCCTGCCTGGGATAGAAGTCCAGAAGGCTGTGCTTTGTTGCCTCTTGCCGTGACTATTTTCCTTTGGGATGCCCTTCTACCATGCCGCCTTGCCTCACTGCCAGTCTGAAAGCACTACAAGCTGAACTAAAATAAACCTTTTCTCTTTTTTAACTTGTGGGTGTTAGATATTTTGTCCCAGCAACAAGAAAAGTAACTAATACATTTACAATGGATTAGACTTCTATAATATGGATATTATTTTTTGGGCTTCTTGTTTCCATTTTTCATGAACCTGGGTGGTTAACTAACATTTCTAGGTCTTTAACAGTCTCCATCAAGCCACCATTTTTGTTATTGTTTCTTGGGATTTTTTTTTTTCTTTCTTTCTGAGATGAGTCTCTCTCTGTAATTCAGACTGGCCTTGAACTCACTATACAGCCTGGGGTGGCCTCAAACTTTCAGTGATCCTCCTACCTCAGCCTCCCAGGAGCTGGAATTAGAGGCTTGGGCCACCACAACCAGCTCCAGAAATGTACTTCGCGTAAAACAGTTCCAATAGCCACTAAGGAAAAGACGGTGTTTTTGCCATGAACCATCATAGTTCTCAGTGGTCCCAGGAAAAAAAAAAAAAAAAAAAAAAAAAACGATGAGGGGATTTAGAAAAACAGACAAGAAAAAAAGGCTGAATTTAGGTGGACTGGCCTCTTCAGGGATGAGAAGAAAGGAATGTGTAGGGGTGTTTATTTATACTCTTACAAAGTTACTATCAAGAGGCACAGTGTTGCCTAGAGACTAATGACTCCAATTGTCTCAAGCAAGATGTTTTCCTCAGGACTGAAGTACTTCCAGCTTCAGTCACTCAGTACAATTTTTCTCAGTATTGTAAGACAGTTCAGTTGTACCATTCAACATCCAAGGTAGGACAGTGACTGAAAATCAACATTAAGTTTCTAAGATATAGATTCACTGTACTATCAGGACACTGTAAATACTCCATGGAAATAATAGACAAATTAATAGGTCAATAGGCTAGCAACTGAAATTAATCTTTCTTCCATATATCCCAAAGAACACACCAACTTCACAGTAAGTGCTGTGTATCCAACACCATGTCAGATCCGGAATAAATACTTCAAAAAATAGAGCAGACAATGCCACAGCATTAAAAGGCCTCAAACATTATCATTGAAGTACTGTACTTGGGGCTGGGGAGACAGCTTAGTGGTTTAGGTGCCTGCCTGGCAAGTGCAAGGACAGGGTTCAAACCCTGGTACTGCATGCCATCCCAGCCTAGAGAGGCTGAGACAGAAGGATCACTACAAGCCTGAGCTGCATAATGAGATAGACCCTGTATCCTCGGGGACCGCGGTTCGATCCCCCCCAGCCCTAGGGCAGGCTGAGCCGGCCATAAAAATAAATAAATAAACAAACAAAAGTTCTGAAACAAGAAAAAAAATTAAATTAAAAAGGGGGGGGGGCTGGGGAGATAGAGATAGCTTGGCGGTCTAAGAGCGTGCTTGGCAAGTGCAAGGACCTAAGTTTGATCCCCAATACTGCATGTTGTGCTAGCCCTGGAATCTCAGGTACACTGTGCCAGCTCTGAAATTATAAGTGCACACCTATAATTCCAACACTCAGGAGGCTGAGAGCAGGAGGATAACTACGAGTCTGAGCTGCATAATCTGACCCCGTACCAAATAAATAAATAATTAAAAAACGAAGTATGTGTGTCACCATAGTGCAGTTTTTATATAAACCTTTATCATAACCAGACTATTATATAACAATGTATGGTCTAATCAGCACATTCTGCAATAATGGAAAATATTTAGTATTTGTCCTCTCCATACAGCAACCACTAGAAACATGGCTATAAAGCACTTGGAATGTAGCGAGATCAAACAGGGAACTAGATTTCCTTTGAAACTGATTTAATTTAAAAACCTACAACTTCTGTTTCCCAAAGACAGTCACAGAGATGGATTTATACTCTCTATGAAGACACAAAACATTAATGATTTTACAGACCCTGGACAACTTTTAATAAAGGACAGTGATCTCTAAGGCAGTGGTTCTCAACCTTTCTAATGCTGTGCCCTGACGATACAGTTCCTCATGCTGCGGTAACCCCAAACCAAAAAATAATTTTGGTGGCTACTTCAAAACTGTAATTTTGCTACAGTTATGATTTGGAATGGCTTTAGTCAACCCCTATGTTATGGTTGTTCAACCCCCACCAGGGTCGCAACCCACAGGTTGAGAACCGCTGCTCTAAGGGAAAAGAAATCAAATAAGCCCTATAAATGGCCATGGTTAGTTCTAAGGTGAGTAAACAGGAAAGGTTAATGGAGACTGACGGACTCACTGGAGTGAACACATGACATGGGCCTTACAGAGCAAGCAGGACAGAGAACCTGAAGTAAGCAAGCTCTGCAGAGCAGTTCCTTTGAACCCTGATCAGCACATGCAAAGAAACTGCCTCAAGTTAGAAAAAGAACAACCCTGAGAGATAAAAGGTAAAAATAAATAAATAAATAAATAAATAAATAAATAAATAAATAAATAATGCTATGGAAGGTAGGATGAGTGTCACACTTAATCTTAGCACTGAGGAAGGCTGAGGCAGAAGGATCACAAATTAGGGTCCTATAAGGACTACTCAGCAAGTCACATGTGGTCTCAAAATTTAAAATAAGGGAGGTTAGCACTGGGAATATAGTTCAGGAGTAGAAAACTAATTGACTCCCAAAAAATAAAGATAAAATGTAAGGTAATCAAGTCAAGTGCTCACATAAGCACAGTAGTAAATACCTGTTTCCATGGTCAGACTAGAAAATTTTATGATTTTTTGGAGCAGTGAAAAAATACACAAAACAGGTTCCCTTAACAGTGCAAATACTGAACCTTAGCCTGAGCCTTACACCAGCCTTACTCCCCACAGGAATGAATGGGAGCGAAAGAATCCTTCTCTAGTTTCTCTACACAAAGAGCCAACAGTGGTGTACACATATGCACTTAACAAGTCCTTCAAAACAAGATAAGAAAGGATCAAATATTTTCAAAGTAACTTAAATATATCCTAGAACAAAGCTTTAGAGTATTTCCACTAATATAATATATACAGCATTGAAAAAGATAAAATTTAAAATGCCAACAAAAACATGACCAGGCACAGAAACTAAAAACTATAGGAGCAAAAAGTAACCAACTAAATCCAATCAGAACAGATTTAGAAATTAACAAGTAAGGACATCAAATCAATTATAGACTTCACATCTTCATAAAGTTCAGAGAAAGACAAATCAAGCAGGTAAAAACAAAAACAACACTATATAATGGGAAGAGTATATAGGACAAGATTAATGGAAACCTACATGCTACAGAAAAATAAACCATCTAATATGAAACTGTGGCATTTACACTTAGGGGTTTTTTGTTTTGTTTTTTATATATTTAGCATAGGTCTCACTACATAGATTTGACTCACAGTGATCCTCCTGTTTTTAACCTCAAGAGCACTAGGATTACAGGTGCATGCCACCATGCCCGGTCTCAATTGCCATCTCAGCATGCTCTGGGATCAAGGCCAGATCGACTTGTGGCACTTTTGGTTTTCTGCTCAGTTTTCAGTCCGAAGGCTCCTAAACTCCCTAGAATCTCCAAAATGATGTTTTTAATATGTTAATGCAAAGACTGAGAATGGGAGCTAGTCAATCTCTCTGGAAGAGAGAGGAGGTTGAAGGTTAAGTTGATCACCAGTGGCCATTGATGCGAGGAGTTCATGACAGGACTGTAATTTGTGGATCTTGCTGCCAGGTGGCTGGAGGTGGCATATGCACAGCGGTACCACTTCTACCATCAACATTACAAGCCAAGTCAGTGGGAATGACTTAATGAATTATGCTTCTCTAATGAAGACTCCAAAGAAATCCACAAAGACTACATTCAGGTGAATTTCTAGACAGCTAAACCCAACAGCTCCTAGAAGGTGGCACACACACAGAGCACAGCTCTATACTCCTTTCCACCTGCCCTTCCCTTGTCTTTTCACTTGTATCCTCTGCAATATCCTTTAATCTGGTTAATAGTAGTTTCTGAATTCTGTGAGACTCACTCCAGCAAATTAACTCAACCTAGAAGGGGGTCATGGGAATCTCAAGTTCCAGGTGACCATGCCAATCTCAGATAAAGCAATATGGAGCTGAGGATGGATGCAAAGTAGAGCGCAGCTTTGTGGAACTTACATCCATAACTCATGCACTCTGATACCATCTCCAGGTAGCCTACCTCAGAACTGACTGATTAGAGGACAACCAGCATCTACTACAGACCTGATTACTTACTTAGTGCCTAAAGAAAAAAACCACATACATCTGATACAGTGTCTTCTAAGAATAAAATGGGGGCGGGAGGGATAGGTCAGTAGAATAAATGCTTGCCCGGCAAGTACAAGGGGCTGAGTCCAATCCCCGGTTCCAAAAAAATAAAATAAAATAGAGGAAAAACTGAGCTCTTTTTCCTCCCCAATTTCATCAGAGAAATAGAAGGACAGAAGACAACTTTTTTTTTAATAAAGTCAGCTGAGACACAAGTTCAGCAGTCCTGTCATCCATACAAATGGACTTTTGAGGCAGTGAGCCAAAATAAATCATTTGGAGGAGTGATTTCAAGATGTTCAAAATGTGATGAAAACTATTAACACATTGTGCTAGTCTACTGTGCACTGCTACACCTGGACACCAAAGACTAATTCATAACAAATACAAAGCAGTTTGCAGTTAAGGAGGCTAGAAATCTAAGGGGCTCTAGCATGGCCTTTGTGCTACATAATAACAAGGCAGAAGTGCCATGTAGTGGCAGGGAAGTGATGGCCAGCAGCACAGGGGACAACCCATATGGCCAACAGGGGTACTAGTTGATTCATGAGGACAGAGCCTCATAATCTAAGCAGCTCTTACAGTTCAACTCCCACTACTGTCTCAATGACAATGAAATTTCAACATGAGTTTTTGGAGGGAGCAAACTTCAAGCCATAGCACTCTCATATCCAAAACATTAAGCAAATACCAAAGAAACGAAGAATGAAAATAATATCCCTACACCAAGAAACATAACCAAATTGATCAAAACCAGGGGACCAGAAGAGAGCTCAGTAGAATACGCGCTTGCCTGGCAAGCACAAGGTCCTGAGTTCAATCCCTGGTACTGAAAAAAAAAAAAAAAGGAATAAACAAATTGATCAAAACCAATAGCAGTTTTTCTAAAGCCTAAAAGCAATCACAGAAAAGACCTGTGTTGTATACTGAGGAACAAAAATAAAAGTATATTAGATTTCCCATTGGAAATAATTTAAAGTTAAGATATTACAGAAAAAAATTCATACACTGAAAGAAAAACCTGTCCACCTAGAATTCTATACTCAACAACAACAAAACATACTACTAAAATTGAAGACAAAGAAGTTTACAGGCATGCAAAAGCTGGTAGTTTACTACTAGCAAGATATGCTGGGGAAAGGTGAAAGTCTTTCAAGCACAAGGAAAATGATGCCAGAGTAAAATATGAATCTACACAAACAAATGAAAGGCAATGAGTGGTAATTATATTAATAAATTAATAAGTGAACAAATTTTATTTATTCAAAGTTCATTAAAAGACTGGCCTAAAGAAAGAAAAAGAGAAAAGGCGAGGAGGAGAGGAGGAGGACAGGAAGGGAGGGGAGGGGTACACCTTAAATATCCCTTATCCAAACTGCTTAAAACCAGAAGTGTTTTTGATTTCAGAGTTTTAGAATATAATCATAGGCTTTAATATCTGAGCATCTCTAATAAAAAAAAAAAAAAGTTTCACATCAGCATTCATAACATTTCTAATTGTGAAGCATTTGGTATTTCAGACGTTTTAAAATTAAGGATGCCCTACCTATAATACTGACTTGGTGTTAGGTTTACTTTATGCATAAAAGTAAAAGTATGACAACAAAAACTCATACTATCCTGAAATAACAGTATCACTTAAGGTACATCAAGATAAGTTAAAACAACATAAAAGTAAATTTCAGAACAAATAATGTTACCAGGCATAAAGGTAACCATTCAATAAGTTAACTGATCAAAAAGACATACTTAAATCCAATATTGACAGTCTAAAGAGAATAGTTTTAAGATATATAAAGAACATATATACCCCAGCTTCAAAGTATGTGAACACTGTAAGGATAAACAGAAAATTCATAATTCTCAGATTTAAACTCTACTCTTTCAATAAATGATATCTCCTAGAGAGAAAATTCAAAGGAAAAGACTTGATAGTGCAAACTAAAATAACTTGCTACTTTGAAAATGTTCCACCAAATCACAGAAGACACAGTTCCTGCAGAACATTTGCCAAGCAAACCATATTCCATACCATAAAACAGAGGTTCTCAACCTGTGGGTCACAACCCCAGCAGGGGTCAAATGACCAAAACACAGGGGTCACCCAAAGCCATTCCAAATCATAACTGTAGCAAAATTACAGTTTTGAAGTAGCCACCAAAATTATTTTTTGGTTTAGGGTCACCACAACATGAGAAACTGTATTGCGGGGTCATGGCATTAGAAAGGTTGAGAACCACTGCCATAAAACAAGGCTCAGTACATTTCACATAACTCAATTCACACAAAGTGTATTCCCAGATAACAACCCAATTAAACTAGATATCCATAATGTCTCTTGAATAAATGACCCTCCCAATTACATGGAAACTGAATAATGCAATTAAACTAGACATTAGTAAGGACCTGGGTTTGATCCCCAGTACCACATGCCATGCTACTGTGCTGGCCACTGAAACTGGATGCACTGGCACATGGCTGTAATCCCAGTTCTGGGGGAGCTGAGACCAGAAGAGCACTATGAATCTGACCTGTGTAGTGAGACTCAATACCAAAGGGGAAGGTAGCTTTATCAATGAACTGAAAAACCAGGAAATGAAACAAATTAATATCTAAAGTAAAAGCAGTAATATAACTATACAAAGGACAGGCTAATGTAATTATTTAATACATCCAACAACTTAGATGTGTACACAAATTCGGTGAGAAGCACAGACTACCAAAACTCAGTCAAGAAGGAACAGCACATAAGTTGAATTTCTAGTTAAAAACTTCTCGACAATAACAAAAGCCTCTAGATGCAGAAAGTTTCAATAATGACTTCTACCAAACATTTATGAGAGACATTGGGAGAAACAGTATCAATTACAGTTGTGATCTTTGTCCATAGTACCAACTCTACATTTCTATGCTTCTCCAGGAAGTCAGGAACTCTTTTCACTTAAAGGTATCAATTCTCTTTGGCATACCCAAATCACTGGCATCACTACTTGTGTGCTTTGGAGCCATCACCAGACAAAATAAACATTCCCCAAACATTATTACAGCACTTGAAATAATCTGATAAATGGGATAGCTACTGACTAATAGGCAGGCAGCACACAGAGCATGGATATATGGGAAAAAATCATGACTCAGCTCCTAAGTGGATTGTGTGCAGGAGTAAAATTTTGTCATACTACTCAGAAGGGCATGCAATTGAAAACCCTTTACTTCTGTAGTTTTTGTGTAATATTATGGAGATCATGGTGACTGCATGTAACGAAAAACATTGAAAACAAAACCATGAATGTGAGACAACAAACTCTTAGAAAGTTAAAAAGGAAGAAGAAATACTTCCAATCTAGTGCTTAGGAGTCCATCATCACCCATGTCAAAACCAGACAAAATTCTTTCAAAGAAAATAAATAAATGCGCCTACAGTCACAAACATTTAATCCAACATATAAAAAAAAATATTGCTTTATGACATTTGAGCTTATCTGTGAAATAAATTTAGTTTAGCAATCTATAATTTCACATAGTAACAACAAGAAAAAAATCATATGGCCATCATAATAGACGCAGAAAAGACAGACTAAAAACCATCATCCATTCCTATAAATTTTTCTTAAGCTAGGAATAGAAGAAAAACTCCAAGTAATAAAAGGTACTACAAGGTACAGCCAGAGAGCTCAGCAGACTAAATCGCCTGCTTAGGCAGAGCACAAGGGCCAGGGTTCAATCCCTGGCATGTGTGCCAGCACCACCCCTGGAGTGCGCTGAGATGGCGATTGAGTCTGGGCATGGTAGCATGCAAGCTTGGAAAGCTGAAAACAGGAGGATCACTACCAGTCCAATGAGTGAGATCCTGCAGACCCTGTCCTAAATACATTAAAAGTAAATAAAAAATAAAAGGTACTACAAAAAAGACCCCCCCGAAAAAATCCTCAAGGCATCTCAAAACTGTAAAACAATGTAATTTTTAAAGTGGATAACAGATGTGAAGATATTTAATCAAAAGATGGCAAATAAATGAAAAGATATTCTACCTCACTGTAATTGAGAAAATATGTTAAAAGATACCACTGCACACCACATCAAGTGTCATTACAAGACATAAAAGAACTGAAATTTTTATATATTCCAAGTAGAAATGTAAAATAATATAACCACTTGGACAATTTACTAAGCTAATAATACACCCACCATAAGAATGGCCACATGAAGACTTATATAATAATAATTAAAAAACTTTATTTGTATTACTGGAAACACCACAAATATCCATTAACAGGAGGAGAAAAACAAATCATCATATAAACTGTAATTCAGAAATAAAAATAAACTACTGATACACAAATGATTCCCAAAATAATTACGCTAAGTTATATACAGAAAGAGTATATTCTATGTAATTTTTTTTACTCAGAAAAAAACACATATACAGTGACTAAAAGCAGGTAAGTAGTTTTCTTTTTTTTTTTTTTTAAGAATTTATTTTATTTTATTTTATTTTCTTGTTTCAGAACTTTTGTTTGTTTGTTTGTTTATTTATTTTTATGGCCAGCTCAGCCTGCCCTAAGGGCAGGGCTGGCACAACATGTGGTGCTGGGGATCGAACCAAGGTTCCTGAAGCCGCCCAAGCTTTCCTAAGCAGGCGCTTTAGACCACTGAGCCATCCTGCCGGGCCCCTGTAACCAGTTTTCTTATAGCGAAGATGGAAATATGGAGTCAAGCAGACAGGAAGGATTAAAAAATGGACACAAAAATTTTTCAAAGTGATGGATATATTCATTGCCATAACTGATGTGACAGTTTTCCTTTAAATTCTACACTTTAACTACGTGCTAGTTATCATATAAAGCCACTAAGAACTTAAATACACACTGCTAGTGGCTATTTTACTGAACAGCACATACCTCTCTAGAATCAAATCTAAAGCCTTTCTTTCCCTTCTCCTGTCTTCCCCACTCACCATATTTATGGTTTATGTCTAGTTGTCCCCCACAAAGCCTCATACAATCATGGGGCAGGAACTTCTAGAGTTTGAGACTTGATTCATGATCCTTGGGATTATGTGTTTTAGTACTGATCTAGATGTTTGAGACTTGATCTCTGATCCTGGAATTATGTGTTTTAAGTACTTCTGGGATTACGGATGTAGCCTAAGGCAGAGAGGCAGAGAGCCTGAATATAATTTAAAAAGAGACAGAGAGACAGTCTCGAGCTGTTGCTCTCTGCTCCCCTGGTTGGTCGGTTGCCTCTGTCAACACTGTTGCTGTTCTGCCGCCATGAACTGGATGCTCTCTGTCCTGTTCCACTCAGCCTTGGGCCAGCTCAATATGGACTGAAACCTCCAGTTACTAGGAGTTAAATAAACCTTTCCTTCCTTCATCTTGAGTATCAAGTATTTGTCCCAGCAACGAGTAAAAAGTAACTAAGACACCATACCTTTACACGGCACACTAGCAAAAGATGTTCCAACTATGTACAATGCACACAAGCAGCTGCTCTAACTGTAGCCCCATTATATTGTAACCAGTTGTTTTAAAGCACTCTTCTAGGCTGTACTGTTATTTATCTATTCACATGACTGCCTTCCCAACAAACTATCATCTCTTCCAAAAGATGTCATGATCATGTCACCTTTATATCCCAGACACCAAGCACAGAGCCTGGCACAAACCACATGTTCAATATATGGCTGTTACATGGGGCTTACACAGATCAACTCTTATAAATGTTTTTAATAAGCTACCATTTTTTTCCAAGAAACATTCAACAATTAGCTATGTGCAGATAGCAAAGCCTTAAACCACTCATGCCCAAAAGAAGTGCTTTTAGTTCAGATGACATACTTTCAAGTTTTACATCTGACATTTTTATCTACTGAAATAGTTAAATGTCTGTATGTAACAATGTTCTGTGTACTTAAACAAATTACTGAAAACTTAAAAATAATTTAAATTCCAGTGTAGTAACTAGAGGAGTACATCATACTATTGTAGAAGGTTTTTTTTTTTTGTTTTTTTTTTTTCCCAATTCTTTTATTGTTTAAATTTAACAATGGTTATATTACATATTTTCATCATCGGATCAGTTTAGATTAATAAAATTTTATTTATTTTTTTCTTGTTTCAGAACCTTTGTTTATTCACTCATTTTTATGGCTGGCTCAGCCCGCCCCGAGGGCAGGGCTGGCGCAGCATTTGGTGCTGGGGATCGAACCGAGGTCCCTGAATCCGTCCTAGCTTTCCCAAGCAGGCGCTTTAGACCACTGAGCCACCCCACCGGGCTGTAGAAGGTTTTTTTAAAAAATTATTAGGTATAAATGTTACTGAGTAATAAGTAATCATAATAGCAAGTATAGAAATATATTATGTTTACCTGGGATACATAATAATGCAAAAGTTGTAAGGAAAGTAAAATCGTAAATAGAAATTTAAAATAACTATAAATAAGTGCCTCAATTTATCATTTCAATTCTCTCCACCACATGGGTAACAAACTGTAATGGACAAGAACTAAATCAGTTTTCCTAATAAGGTCAACATCAAGCCTAGCCACTGACTTTGATTCAGATCAATTCAGAGAGAACTGAGTTCAAAAACTGGAAAACAAGTGTATTACTTGAAGTTAACAACTTTCTCAGCCTCTGCAGAGTACTGTGAAAATGATCATTTTTAGTGGTCATAAAACAGCATTTTCTCTCAAAATCCCTAACTGGATGAGCAGAATCAAGCAAAGAAAATTATTTAACTTGAGATAATGTGAAATCTGGCGATGCTGTCCAGTTCTGATAGGTTATGATTCCCCCAGGTGAAGAGTGGGGCTTCTTGCATCTTCACTAATGAAAAGCATTACCATTTCCCCCCAGTAACATCAGCTGAGTAAGTGGCAGTCAAACTTGTAATGATGAAATGTTCTGATGGTCCATGGGGGCTTAGAAACTGTTTTCTATGTACAGTACTTGTGGCTATAACTTTTTAGCTGATTCAAACCCCAGACCTCAGCTTCATTCTGAAAAGACTGTATATGAGGAACACTCAAAACTTCACCAGCACTACTTCACTGGTATTTGTCCTGCTTGAGTCAAGGATTAAAAAAAAAAAAAAATCATGTTAAAGATTGCTAGGAAGCTAAATGTTGGGGGCCCAGGTGTGCAAGGGCTGCTAACCACAGAGCTCCGAAGATGTCACTACACACTGAGGAGCTCAGGACTATTCCAGAGCAGGAACTGCCAACCTAAGAAATAAAAGACAGTTCTCTCAATTAGCAGGATTTAGTGTTTTGAGTATCTCTGATCCTTTCTTTCGTAAGGCCTTGTTCAGTTCCTGCCTTTACCTCAGCTTTTCCCTTCAATTACCCTCAAACACCTGCACAGAAAAAAACTGATTTGAAATACAATAAATAGGAGCAATCCAGAGAAGCCTTTGTCTTAGCTCCAAGTGAGTTCTGAAGTTGCTACCCCACAAACCATTTCTGCATTTTGTCTTTATTCATTCCTTTTCTGTAAGCTCCTCTCTAAGATCTGGAGCCTGATCAGCTCATGACAGCTAAGAAACTCACACACAAGACTGAACTCTTCAAATAAAGGAAAGGAAATTTCTCCCTAGACATGACATGAATCCTGATATTTTGGAGTTACAGTAGCATTTTAAGGTCATTATGACACCAGGGAAACATTATACAGACTTTTCTGTAGAGATCCAGAGAAGGACTTCAGCTATAAACAATACTTCAAACTGTGTATTATACTGTCATTCAGAAGGCACTTTCATACCCATCGTCTGAGTTAAGCCTCACAAAATCCTTATGAATACAGCTAACTAACCCCTATTAAAGTAATATATAAATCATACAAAAAAAAACTCTTGACTTCATCTTGGATGACCCACTCTACCTCCACATGGTCAACGTAATTAAGAAGTTTCCATCATTTCTACACATATGTGCTCTCTCTTGTATGCTCAGCCAGCTCTGCTCCAAGCAGGCTAGCAGTAAGGCTGCGCACCACACCCCAGCAACATCACTTAAATTGCAATCTACCATCAAAACAGACATAGGCAGCTATTCTAATTTCAGTGCTATCATCTTCTCTTTCTGTTGCACTCATCCTGTCAGCCACATTTACCTCTTAATAAAGAGGGTGATTTCTGATTTCAGCCATGAGGCAATGAAAAACTAATGGAACTAAATTAATCTCTCATTGCAAACAATTAGAAAAGTGGAAAACACACATTAAATGACTACTTTCAGATGGTGGAACACAAACACTACAATACTGCGATCCCTGAAAAAGAGAAGCTATGTAAACCCTACCCTCCTCCTTAGGGAATGGATCTCAAACACAGCAGAATGCTTTCAGAGAACACAGAAGCAAAGCAACTGGAACTCACAGGGCAATGGTTTAGAGCAAGGAGCTACGTAGACAACAGTCCACAAATCTAAGTGGGGTCCCCTTTCATTCACCATTAAGAGCAAATCACTCAAGCATAAGGTAAAGCATCACATGGCAAACCAAAAATAGAGAAGCTGTACTCCCAAGTTTCCAGAGCTCCAACAGAACTGGGAGATGTTTTAGGTTTGCGGCACTCTACGTAGAATAAATGTTAAAAATCCAAAGCATTCAGTAAAGCTCTCAGAAGGGTCATGCCTTATTAATATAGCTATAAAGTTAACCAGGTCCACTAAGAAAAGCTTAAAAACAATCCATAAAGGGATTCAGGAGCTAGTAATTTCCTGCTAGAACAAAGCCCTGAACTCTTTAAAAAGAAGAAAATCTAAATACCCAGTAATAGAACCTTCAGTTCACAATCTAATTAAAATTTACCTGCTTTCTCCTCCTTTGGGTACAATGTTTACAGCAACTAAGAACAGTTCATCATTTGCATAGCATGTAGGTTTTCCTACAATTCAGCCTCTAACAAAACTAAGCTTTCCCAAATTCCTGGTAGCAGAATTATGCCAAGAAGGCTGGGAAAGCACCAAAATCTCTGTTTGGCTTATATTCAAGCAAATGTCAAAAGGTTTATGTTGTGAGACGTAAAAGTTCTTAATGTCAGTCTTAGTTACTTTCTTGTCGAGATATAACACCCGGCACCGACAAATTACAAAGGAGTCAGTTTATATTTCTGTTCATCATTTGAGGTTATATTTCACAGTGAGCTCCACGGTAGGGCAGCATATAGATAAGAACTGCTCACAGCACGGAAGCAGAAACATGGGTTGGATCAAGGGAGGAGGGACACCCTTCTAGGCCACATCCCCAGGGACCTACCACCCTGGCTTCTCCTCCTCAGTCACGTGCTTTCAGATCAGCAAAACATACAGAGAATATACTACATACAATTCTAAACTATAAGAAATTAAAAAGCTATTCTTCAGGCTAGCGAGTGGAATGTGTGTCTTACTCTCTCCCACCTCCATTATCACCCAGAAAGTGAGATGAGGGAGCAGACTGTGAATCCGTGCTTGGCCCTGCCACTGTCACCAAGATGGAGTGCTGGGCAAAACAAGTCAAGAGAAGTGAAGTGTAAGTCCTCACTCTGCATTTCCTTTGTTGCCCCACAACACTGGTGTTGGCGGGTGAAGAGGAGGTCCACACTGTGCTTTCTCCATCGCCCCAGGACAGCTTGCCAGTAAGAGGTATAGGGCAGTGCAGAGCAGAGGGGTGACAGTGGTGCCAGCAAAAAACATTCTGAAGAAGAGACACATCCCAGGAAAGCCTGGACATCAGTGATACAGGTATCTAACATTAGAAATTAAAAGCATCATCACAAAAAAAAAAAAACGAAAATGACAAGATTTAAAAAAAAAAAAAAAAAAAAATGCAATCCCAATCATCCAGCCCACCCAAGGCATATCTAGAACACAAAGAGATAAAGGGGGGCCGGCGGGATGGCTCAGTGGTCTAAAGCTGCCTGCTTAGGCAAGCTTGGGCAATCGCAGGGACCACGGTTCGATCCCCAGCACCACATGCTGTGTCAGCTCCACCCCCAGGCAGGCTGAGCCAGTCATAACATAAATAAGTAAATAAAGTTAAAAAAAAAAAAAGAGGTAAAGGAAATCAAAAGCCAACAAATGGAACCCTCTGAAATGACAGCAACAGAAGTAAAGAAATAAATGGAAGAGACCATAGAAAATAATCTCTAAGGGCTGGGGAGACAACTCAGTAAAATTAGCACCTGCCTGTCAAGCACAAGGTCCTGAGTTCAATCTCTAATACAAGAAAGAGAGAGAGAGAGAGAGAGAGAGAAAATCTCTAATGTGCAAAAAGAAATGACTATCAAAAAACGTTAAAGCAGACTCAGATAAACAATAGAGGAACTCAGGAAAATGGTGAAAACATGAATGTCAAACATGGACAAGAAAAGGCCAGCCAAATAGCTCAGTGGATTAAAGTGCCTTCAAGCAGGCACAGGGGTCGGGATTCGATCCCCAGGCCTGACGTGCCATTTCCACTCCCAGGGCATGCTGAGACAGCAAATGAAACTGGGCATGGCGGCACAAGCCTGTAATCCCAGCTCTTGGGAGGCTATAAACAGGCGGATCACTATGAGTCCAAGCTAGCAGTGAGACCCTGAACACCATGTTGACTTTTCCCTAAAATATCAAAAAAAAAAAAAAAAAAAAAAACCACAGATAAGAAATAGAATAAAACAGATCCAAATAGAAATGCAGGAGATTAGAAATTCCATTGAAAACACATGTAGACTCAATGAAGGAAAGGATAGGATACCTGATCTAGAAGACAGTACCATATTTAGTGACTAGGAAAAGAAAGGCATCTTAAAAACTGCAAGAGATCACAAACAAATATATAAATAAATAAATCCATCCATCCAAAGGATACAGGGCAATGCAAAGAACAACATAACATTGACTGATTGGAGAAAGCTGGAGACAGCATAAATGTCATTAAAACTCTCTTCAGAGAAATAATGACAGAAAACTTTCCAAACAAAAAGAATTCAACATACAAACAAAGGAGGTATATAAAACTCCAAATAAGGGCCAGCCAGATACCTCAGCAGATTAAAGTGTCTATTTAAGCAGAACTAGGGGCTAAGGATTTGATCTCCAGCCTGCCATACCAGCCACGGTCTCACCCCAGGGTGGGCCAAGACCACAATTGAGACTGGGCATGTTGCGCACCTGTAATCCCAGCACTTGGGAGGCTGAAAAACAGAAAGGATCACTACAAGTCCAATCTGTGTAGTAAGACCCTGTAGACCATGTACTAAATACATAAATAAAACTCCCAATAGTCACAATCAAATCAAGACTAAAGAAATTCAGTACGAAAGCAAAATTTTTAAAGTAGCTAGAGAAAAGAAATGTATCACTTATAAAGTCCATTAGAATCACAGCAGACTTAACACAAACTCTAAAATCAAGAGCTTGAGTGAAATATGTCAAAGCCCTAAAGAAAAACAATCTTCAACCCAGACCTGTGTATTCCAAAAAACTATCCTTCAGAGAAATAAGATGGAAAAATAGAAAACTTCCACTTCAAAGAACTACAGAAATTTTAGACCACCAAACTAGTTCTACAGAATGCTCTAAAATTGTATTAGAAAGAGATAACTAAGACCACAAGCAAAGGAATACTAATACAAAAAAGCCTCTAGGCAAGCTAAGTAATTAAACAGAGAAGACAGGGAACAAATAATAATTCCAACCTAGACTGATATATCTTGTAAAACTCTTTCAAGTTTGATGGAGAAGTGAAATATTTCCATGACAATCAACTAAAGAATTTCATGATGACAAAGCCAAACCTACACAGCTTACTAAAAAACATTGTAGAGAGGGATCAAAATGACCATGACTCTGAATAAGAATGAAAGAAGCCACCAAATAGGGCAAACAACTAAACACAGGAGAAAAAAAAGTACACAATAGCAGGTAAAGAACATGTCAAACATGTCAGTACATCTTAATTATAACCATTAATGTAAATGGACTCAATTCACCAAATAAAGGAAACAGACTAGCAGAGTGGATAAGGAAACAAACTCCAACAATACACTGTACAAGATTTCATCTATCAGTTGATTGGTTTATCTTCATGGTTTTGTCCAGCTGATAATTTCAATAGTTCTATGACTTGTGCCTCAGATACACAATTGTTTTCATGAATTATAAATAATGCTTTGTCCTGGCTTTATGGCTTATTGACTTACAAATTTTCTGAAAATTAGAATTCAATGTAGATGCTGCCAAAGTCCTTATTAATTCGAATGTGGGGAAATTAAGAGAAATTATGTACTAAAAAAAGAAAAGATATTCTATACAATACAATTTAGTTTTGGAATATGTCTATAAAATAAAGGTGTGCACTGTTTTCAAATTATGTAATTATTTTAAATAGTCATTTAAATCACAGTCTCATTGATAAATGATGAATTCTCTTCTAATTGTTGAAAAGTATATAAGAAATCTTACTAAGTATCATTTTTTGTGTTATGTTCTAGATCAGCGGTTCTCAACCTGTGGGTCGCGATGCCAGTGGGGTCGAATGACCAAAACACAGGGGTCACCTAAAACCATTGGAAATCATAACTGTAGCAAAATTACAGTATTGAAGTATTATTTTTTGGTTTGGGGTCACCACAACATGAGGAACTGTATTGAGAGGTCATGGCATTAGAAAGGTTGAGAACCACTGTTCTAGATATTTATTTAAAATAGGTATTTCACTGATAGATCATTTGGCCTCTGATCTGCTTCATGGTCTTGAATTTTATTTTTTTGGTATTAATTTTTAGGTTTGGATTTTGGTTATGTAGCTGTTACTATTTTTAATGTGAAAATATGTGCTCTTGTATTTATCATTCTTTTGTTGGCAACAGAGCTGTGGTCTGAAATTTCACACTTCTTGTTATTAGTTAAATCCTAAAATCCTGTGAATAGGTTTCAGACCATTGTTCTTAATCCTTCATTTTGTTTTTTAATTCAGAGACCTTTTGATATGTGTGTATGTGACATGCACGACAAACTTTACTGCTCTGTCATCAATTGCATGCAAGTTATGAATATAATAATTTCATATGAAAAGATAAAAATAAAAATAAAAATTTAAAAAGAGCAGAAAGTAATGCAATAGAGACTAAGAAAATAACACAAAGAACCAATGGATCAAAAAGTTGGTTGAATTCATGGTATTTCAAAAAAAAAAAAGTTGGTTGAAAGATTTAATAAAACTGATAAACCATCAGCCAACCTCATCAAAAATGGGAAAGAAGAAACATAAACTCAAGCAAATGGGAATTGAAAAGGGAGAAATCACAACAGAGCCCACAGAAATCCAAGAGATCATCAATACCTACTATGACTACCTATATCTACTAAGAATGAAAACAGAAAAGAATTGGACAGATACTAGATACAAATGAATTCCCAAAACTACATCAAGAAGACATAAATTCAAAATAAATCAGTATCAGCTAATGAAATTGAAAATGAAATTAAAAGTTTACCAACAAAGAAAAGCCCAGGCTGTGACAGACTCACTGCTGAAGTCTACAGAAATTTAGAGAATACTGAAACTCTTTAAAGCAATTGTGGAACTGGGGAACAGACAGATAGCTCAGTGGAATAAGTGCTTGTCTGGCAAGTGCACTTGAAAGCATGAGATCAATCCTAGGTACTGCAAAAGAAAGACAGAGACAGAGACAGACAGAGACAGAGACAGAGACAGAGACAGAGACAGAGAAAGAGACAGAGACAGAGACAGAGCCACCAACGCCCTACACTCCATGCAAGGTTTCCCTTTCTATGACAAGCCAGTGCACATCTAATATGCCAAGACCAACTCTGATATCTTTGCCAAGATAAAGGGTACTTTTGTGGAGTGGGATGGTAAGCAGGAGAAAAGGAAGCCCAAGAGCTAGGAGACGCTGTCTGCCAGTGAAGGCTGTGCAGGGTGGGGCAGCAGCCCCTGTGATGGGAGCTGTCCAGGGCCCTGTTTCAGGCCTGCCACCCCTGACTCAGCTCCCCACATCATGTACTACATGCCAGATCAGCCACCCTACATGCCACCTCCTGGAATGATCGCACCTCCAGGTCTTACACAGGGCCTGATTCCTCCTGGGGCCATGCCCCACAGCAGCTTATGCCAGGACAGATGCCACCTGCCCAACCTCTCTCAATGAATCCACCAAATCACATCCAGTTCCTGACCAACCTGCCAGGAGACCAATGAGCTCATGTTGTCCATGCTTTCAACCAGTTCCCTGGCTTCAAAAAGGTCCGCCTGGTGTCTAGGCGGCATGACATCACCGTTGTGGAGTTTGACAATTAAGTACAGATAGGGGCTGCTCAAGATGCCCTGCAAGGCTTTAAGATCACCCAGAACAACGCTATGAAGATCTCCTTTGATAAGAAGTAGCACCTTGTCCCCAGGCCTGCCCCTGCCCCTGTTCTGAGACTGACCCTCCCCTCTTTGGCTCAATCCCCAAAGGTAAGTCCCCCTTTGGGGGCCTTCTTGGAGCCATGTGTGAATTCATGGTCACCACACAGCATTGTACCCAGGGTCTGTCCCCAGACATTGCACCTAGCACTATTAGGCTGGAAGTAAAGTGTTTTTTTGAGATATGGTTTTTCACAAAAAAAAAAAGGAAAGAGAAGCAATATTTTGAAAATAATTCCAAGAGTATATATTACCCTGATTACAAAACCAGACAGGAACCCAAGCAAGAAAGAACACAAGTCATTCTTCCTAGTAAACACTAATGCAAAAATCCTTAATAAGATACTGCAAATAGAATGCAACAAATCATCAAGATCATCATGACTAAGTCTAATTGACACCACAGATGCAAAGGACAGTTTAACATATGCAAATCAATAAATATAATGCACCATATTAACAGAACCAAAGACAAAAGGCACATGATCATCTCAGCAGATTCATAAAAACATATGACAAAGTGAACACTCATTCATGATAAAGCCCTACAGAAAACTGGATATAAAAGTCATCTATGACATGGGCCCGGCGGGATGGCTCAGTGGTCTAAAGCGCCTGCTTGGGGAAGCTGGGGCAGCTTCAGGGACCGTGGTTGGATCCCCGGCACCACATGCTGCACCAGCCCTGCCCCCGAGGCGGGCTGAGCCGGCCATAAAAGATGAGTGAATAAACAAATAAAAGTTCTGAAATAAGAAAAAAATAATAAATAAAACTTAAAAAAAAAAAAATTAATAAAAGTCATCTATGACAAACCAATAGCTAATATTACATTAAATGTCAGAAACTGAAAGCTTTCACTGTAAAATCAGGAATAAGACAAGGATGTCTACTATTACCATTCCTATTTAACATAGTTCTGGAAACATTAACCAAAGCAACTATACAAGAGAAAAAAAATAAAAGGAATAAAAATTTTTTTAAAAGTTATCATTATTCATAGATGATGATACTCTACATAGAAAAACCCAAAAACTTCACCAAAAAACATGTAGATTTAATATCCAAATTCAGTGATATAGCAGGATACAAAGTCAACACTCAAAAGTCAGTATTTCTGTACATAAGCAATAAATTCACAAAGAGAAAAATCTGGAGAAGCACAGCCTTTACAATAACATCCAAAAAGAAAGGAAGTATTTAGGAATCAAAAGATATAAGAGATCTATACAATGAAAATTATAGTACCCTAAAAAAGGAGATTGAAAGGATATCGGAAAATGGAAACATATCCATTATTCTTAGATAGGAAAAAACTGTGAAAATAGCCATACTCCCAAAACTGCTATACAGATATAATTGCAATCCCAATCAAAATACTATTAACATACCTCACAGATCTAGAGCAAACATCTCTAAAATTCATTTGGAACCAGAAAAGGCCTATAATAGCAAAAACAGTCCTGGGCAACAAAGGCAAGTTGGGAGTATCAGAATCCCTGACTTGAAATTTTACTACAAAGCTACCATGATAAAATCAGCATAGTATTAGAGGAAAGAAAAAACAAAAACAAAAACAAGCCTGAGAATAAGTGGAACAGATCAGAACATCAAGCACAACCTCAAACACACCTTATCTTTACAAATGACCCAAAACAAGTTCATTGCAAAAAACAGCCTCTTTAATAAATGGTGCTGGAAAAACTGGCTTCCCACACACCAAACACTAAAAGTAGAGCCATGTCTATCACCATGCACTAAGCTTGGAACTATGATCTAAATATTAAAAGAGAAACATTGAGCTGGGCGTGGTGGTGCACACCTATAATCCCAGCACTTGGGAGGCGGAGGCAAGAGGATGAGTGCAAGTTCAAGACCAGCCTGCGCTACAAAAGTGAACTCAAGGCCAGCCTGGACTGCATAGTGAGACCCTGACTCAAAAGTTAAAAAAAAAAAAAAAAAAAAAAAAAAAAAAAAAAAAAAAAAAAAAAAAAAAAAAAAAAAAAAAACAGGGAGAGAGAGAGAAACATTAAGTTTACTGGAAGATAGGCAGAAATCTTAAAGACACAGGTGTAGGAAAAGACTTCATGAAAACCTAGACTGCAAGGAGATGTATTACAAAACAAGAGCAAATGGGATCTCACCTTTTAAAAAACTTGTGTACAACAAAAGAAATCTCTAACAGAGGGAAAAAAACACACAGAATGGGAAAAAACAGACAAAGGACTTATATGTGAAACATAAAAAGATTTGAAAATAATCAGAACCCAAAGTGAAAGACCCAATCCAGGAATGGGGAGATAGCTCAGTGGTGTAAGCACCTGCCTGGCAAGTGCAAGGATTCAGATCTGATCCCCAGTACATGCTGTGCTGGCCCAAGGCCCTGAGCTAGCCACCAAAACTGGGCATGGTGATGCACAACTGTAATCCCAGAGCTGGGGAGGCTGAGACAGGAGGACCGCTACAAGTCTGTGCTGCATAGCAAGACCCCTGTACCAAATAAGTAAAAGATTAAAACAAAAATCAAAGACCCAATTAAGAAGTACGTATCTGAGATGAATACACACTTCTCAGGTGAAGAAACACAAATGGCAAATACATGAAAACTGTTTAATATCATTAGCCATTTGAGAGATACATGTGAAAACAACACTGGATTTCACTCACTACAGCAAGAATTGCTATCATCAAATAATGAACTGGTAACAAATGCTGAAGGAGCTGTAGGGAAAAATGAACCCTTCTTCCCTGCTGGTATAAATGTAGATTAGTACAATCACTATGGAAATCAATCTGGAGATTCCTTAAGGAACTGAGATTAGAGGTTCCATTTAAACGAGCTAATTCTTCTCATGGGTATCTTCCCAGAATAATTAAAAACATATCCACAGCAACATATGTGTACAATTTGTAATAGCTAAATCTTGGGAAAATGGGCTGGCCAGATATCTCAACAGACTAAAGAGCATGCTCAGGTAAGTTTAGGCAAGTACAAATACCACGGCTCAATCCTGGCTGGATCCTGCCCCACCCCCAGGGTGGGCTAAGTTGGCCAGTGACCCCACCTCGTAGCACAAACCTGTAATCCCAGCACTAGGGAGGTTGAAAACACAAGGCTCACTATGCATCCAGCTGTGCACTGAGACCTTGTAACAACCAAATATGTATTTTTTTTAAAGTAAATAAATAAATCTTGGAAAAAACCTAGATTCCTCTCAACAGAGGAATGGATAAAAAAGATGTGTTTTTTTAATATACTGGAGTACTACTCAGCCATAAAATGGACAAACTAGAGACTCATAGGTAAACAGATTCAACTCAAGACCACATTGTTAAGCAAAGTAAATCAGACCCATATATATAAACTTCACATTGTCTCACTAGTGGGAGAAACTAAATTAGAAAATAAATAGGATCCGAAACATACAACAAATACTGTGAACTGGGGAAAAAAAAAAAAAAAAACTGCAAATGAAAATAAACTATGTTTAGGAGAAGGTGAAAGAAATGGAAAAGCAAAACATATTCATATGATGAGACAAGTTATATGATAAGACAGTTTTATAGCTAGCTTCTCTAGGTTCCTTGAAAGGAATGATTTGTGCTCATATGTTTAGACAAGATCACGCCTCTATTTTCTACTCTGATTAACTAATACAAACACTACAATATGCAATATATCTATTATTATAACTGCCCTACTCAGTTTTACTGTTTATTCATCTTTTTTCTCTTTAAAATTAAAGAAAAACAGGGCCCAGCAGGATAGCTCCGTGGTCTAAAGCGCCTGCTTAGGAAAGCTTGGGCGGATGCAGGGACCGCGGTTCGATCCCCGGCACCACATGCTGCGCCAGCCCTGCCCTCAGGGCCGACTGAGCCAGCCATAAAAATAAATAAACAAAAAACAAAAGTTCTGAAACAAGAAAAAAATAAATAAATAAAATAAAAAATTCTTTTAAAAAAATAAAATTAAAGAAAAACAAAAGCAATTATTCAGATAGAAGGAAAATGAGACAAGATGGGAATAGGAATGTACATCAACTAAGAAAGAACGTTAGAAAGACAATACAGTACTGCAGATACAGCTCGCTGTCACAGTGTCACACTGGCAAGTAAGAGGTCCTGAGTTCAATAAATAAATAAATAATAAATAAATAAATAAATAAATAAACCACAATACAGGAAAGTCTGAAATAGGAATAGTCACTCTCACTCCAAAATGAAGAAATTGGCAGGAAAAAGGAGTAACTGGTGACAAACCCAAAGCTACCAGGAAAACAACATTAAAGTTAGGAGAATAACCTTTCTGGACTCCATGCTGAGGCAGCCCCCCCCCCCCCCGACTCCCCGTCACCCTGGCAGGCTTAGCCCAGGCAGCACCTTTCACAGGTTGGAATTCAGTGCAGTTCTTCTAGGCTGAGACACACTGGTAGGTTGCTCATGGTGCCTGCCTGCCCTCAGTTTCACCAGCTACTACTCCAAAACAACGATCAGAACATCCTTTGAAGTCTACGTGGGGGAAGCCACACCCACAATAGCTCTGCAGGCCTACAGCCTTAACATCAGGGGACTGATGACCTGTACTTACTGCCTGTAGTTCTTACTGTGGGTTACAGCCTGGACCACTTGGTACTCCTCGAGTTGTATGCCTAGAGTGACCAAGAAGTGATGCATGTGAGCCTGATTTCACAGGCTCATAGGTGAAAAGAAAATTACCCCTCAGGCCCGGCGGGATGGCTCAGTGGTCTAAAGCGCCTGCTTGGGAAAGCTTGGGCGGCTTCAGGGACCACGGTTCGATCCCCGGCACCACATGCTGCGCCAGCCCTGCCCTCAGGGCGCGGGCTGAGCCGGCCATAAAAATAAGTGAATAAACAAATAAAGGTTCTGCAAACAAGAAAAAATAAATTAATTAATTAATTAAAAAAAAAAAAAAAAAGAAAATTACCCCTCAGGATAAATCTACTTTGTCTCACTCATTAAGATGTTTAGATGTGCCGGGCATGGTGGCTCACACCTGTAATACCAGCACTTGGGAGGCTGAGGCAGGAGGATCACTGCAAGTTCGAGACCAGCCTGGGCTACAAAAGTGAGCTCAAAGCCAGCCTGAACTGCACAGTGAGACCCTGTCTCAAAAAGCCAAAAAAAAAGCCGGGCGTGGTGGCTCACGCCTGTAATCCCAGCACTTGGGAGGCTGAGGCAGGAGGATCAGTGCGAGTTCGAGACCAGCCTGGGCTACAAAAGTGAGCGCAGGACCAGCCTCAACTGCATAGCGAGACCCTGTCTCAAAAAAAAAAAAAAAAAAAAAAAAAAAGATGTTTAGATGAAACTTCAGACTTACACTAAGACTTTTAAGTTTGGTGTTGGAAGACTTTGGAACTACTGGAACAAAATAAATGTTTTTTTCTCTTTTTCTTTTTTTTTTCTTAATGTATTTGATACAGGGCCTCACTATGCAGCTCAGACTCATAGTGATCCTCCTGTTTTCAGTCTCCCCAGCACTGGGATTATAGCTGTGTCTCCCGAACCCAGCTGCCAGCTCAGTGCATGTGGGGGTGGGACCTGCACAGCATACAGTGCCAGGGATCAAACCCTGGTCCCCAAGCTTGCCTAACCAGGCACTTAGTCCATTTTCTCACTGACCCCGGAATAAATGCTCTTTGCCTATAAAAAAGACATGAATTGTTGGGGCCAGGAACAGAATGCTATGGTTTGAATGTGCCCCCACACAAGTATAAGCTGCAATCAATGCTCAGTGATAGGAAGAAAGGCCCAAAGGTATTTATTTCAGGTCTTAAGGACCTGTTCTCATGAACAGACTAATGCCCATTATGAAAAAAATATTGGGGCTACACACCCTCTTTGTGTTCTCATCTTTCACCGTGTAACAACATAGTAAGAAAGACTTCATATATAATCACACCTTAATACTGGGCCTTCCAACCCCCAAAACTGAAAGCTGGTAATAAGAATACCTAGGGCAAGGATCAGGAATGTATATTTCCTAAAAGCTACAAGTAGGTGAATATACTGTTAGGTCTGAGATGAGGCAAGCATCAGCTCCCTTTCTAGAACCAGCTGTACCGTCCAATGCATTATAAAGATGTCACTATTCTTTATTAAGTAACTGGGATATCTGGTAACAGTATTAAACAATTATTCTACCTATTTCCGCAATCTGAGTAATTACCTATTATTGCATAATGCAGTCATATGGATCATCTTTGAAAGTGGATTCTGCCATTCATTAGCTGTAGCACTCAACATTCCAAAGCTGCATAAATGGGAGCAAAACTGATCAGCTTCAAATAAAGACTATGTTAAAGGGTTGACGTAATGGGATGCTCTGTACAGAGGGCCTACACTAATGAACTGTTCTGGTTTATTTTTGAGTGAAGTTATCTTTGAGTTGAAAGGCTGGCTTCAAACTTATGATCTTCTGCCTTACGTTCCCATGTACACCACCATACTCAGAACTACAAACTACAATTTTGTCAAATACTTCTTTTTACTCTAAGACTCATTTGTTTTCTAGAAGAGGGTAATTAAGTTCATGAAGTCTAAATCCTAAAATTATTAAATGCTATTGGCTTTTGTTTTTAAGTTTCAACATGTTTACTGTATCACTTTATTTATTTATTTATTTTTTTTTTTTTGGCTTTTTGAGACAGGGTCTCACTGTGCAGTTCAGGCTGGCTTTGAGCTCACTTTTGTAGCCCAGGCTGGTCTCGAACTCGCAGCGATCCTCCTGCCTCAGCCTCCCAAGTACTGGGATTACAGGCGTGAGCCACCACGCCCGGCTACTGTATCACTTTATAACAAGTCAAATCATTATAAATACTTTAGAAAATCAAGTATCTTACTAAACCAGTACAGGTTCAATAAAGCCCTTTATACTATTTATATATAAACTTTTAAAAAACTGAACAGCAGGCCAGCCAAATAGCTCAGCAGATTAAAGCGGGGCCAGGGTTTGATCCCCGGGTGTGCCATGCCAGCCCCACCTCCAGAGTGCACTCAGTCGGTAATTAAGACTGGGCATGGTGGCATGCACCTATAATCCACCTCTTGGGAGGCTGTAAAGAGAGGGATTACTACGAGTCCAACTTAGTAGTGAGACCCTTCCCTGCAATATAAAAAAAAAAAAGAACAAACTGAACAGCATAAATCTATACAAAGATAGTAAGAAAGAATACAAGAACTTCTGTTTCTCCCCATAAACCCTCCCATACTGTTTAGGGTTGTTTTTAGCTCTGACTTATATTTTTATATTCCAAAACAGTCAATAAAATACCTGTAGCTATTTGCATGCAGTCTTTCAAAATATACTTAAAATGCAGCATTTTTCTCCCTATCATCTCAAAGTTTGTGAACCACTACAAATAGATACGATTCATTTTGTCTGGAAAAAAATGTTTCAATCCTGAACAGTCAACTTTCTTAAAAGCCAACTGAAGTCTTTAAGAAGGAGCCAGGCGTGGTGGCGCACGCCTGTAATCCTAGCACTTGGAAAGCTGAGGCAGAAGGATCGGTGTGATTTTGAGACCAGCCTGGGCTACAAAAGTGAGCTCAAGGCCAGCCTGAACTACATAGTGAGACACTGTCTCAAAAAGACCAAAAAAAAAAAAAAAGTCTTTAAGAAGGAAATGAAAAGACAAAAAAAAAAAAAAGAAGGAAATGATGGGGAATATAAAATTAATTACTTGAATTTTTAAAAGTGGAAGATGTAGCCAGTTTAGGTATGGTGATATAACGCCATAACCCAGCGTTCTGGAAGGCTGAAGCAGAAGGATAGTGGGGATAGTGGATGTAAGCAACCCTAGCCTAGCCAACTTAGTGACTTAGTAAAATCCTGCCTCTTGTGAGATAAAATAAAATGAGATAAGGTCAAACAGAATAAAATAAAATAAAGCCACCTATGACAAGTGGCTGGAGATTGTAACTTGGTATGAAACCCTGAGACCTAGCCGTAGTAAAAATAAAATAAAATAAAATTTTAAAAAGCCATACTAAATTCTTTACATGTTTCTGCCTAATACCACAGCAATTTGTTCTTATATCTGATACTAAACAAATGCTTTCCTCAAGTTTCCCCAGACTATTTCACACTGTAAGTCATTAATGATACTTTTTTCTGACCAAAGACAATGCTCTTAAAACTCTAAACTGGTAAGGAAGAATTAGACACCACGAAATATTTTCCTATCACAACCCAATCTGAGAATTATTTTCAATACAAAAAGTTTTAAAAGAAAAAAAAAAACAGGTACTCTTTAAATATCAATAAAATGGTCAGTGAAAACAGTTAGATTATTATTAAACATTAACAAAAGCTTTTTTTCTAAACTATCTTGTTCCAGTATCACCAAAAAGTGTCACTTGTATTTTCTGAAATGTTTACAAACACAGCTTTGTTTCACAAAATTCGAAAATACAAAGCCTCTATTCATTATCATAAAAATACCAATTATCTCATCTTAGAACCGATGAATAAATGCAAACCTGTTCCTTTCACAAGAAGCAAATGGTCACTATCAGAAAATCAGAAGTCAACATAAACTATATCAATATTCCCTCAGAAATCTACAGGTTTTACAAGCAATGAAAGTTACTGCTAAAGAAAAAAAAAGTTACTGGTTAAAATAAGCTGTTGCTCTACTTAAGAAAATATATCCTACATGTTTTAGAGGGAAGTCACACAACAACTGACACACAAAGACTATTCTAGCAGCCAGTATCTGCAATTAAATGGCCTTAAATCAGTCAGCAGCATCCTAAGGAGAAGGTTCTGAGCAGGATTATGGAGCTGAGAATTATGACCTACCTCCAGCTACAGTAAGTACTGCCCTAGATCTCTCCAGACAAAACTCTTTAACCTCCCACTGAAGCTTCCCCACAAAAGGATTTTTCCAAAATCTGCAAGATGGTAACATTACATCAGAGTAGGCTCCCAATTACCAATTCACACAAAAATTCAATATGTAATTGCTAAACATATCTTCAACATAACTTCAGGGGTCTAGCAGGTCAAACTCAACACTAAAGAACTTGACTAACACGAGGCCCTGGTGTCATCTTGGGGGGGTGGGGGGGGTGGGAACAAATACATAACACATGTCTTTAATATGCCTACAGAAAAAAATTTTTTGTACTGGGGAATTGAACCCAGGGCCTCTGTACTGAGCAACATCATTAGTCTTATTTACTTATTTACCCATTTTATTTTGAGAAAGTGTTGCCTGAACTAGCCTGGAACTTGGGAACTGTCTACTTCAGCATTCCAAACCACCAGGATTATAGGCCTGAGCCTCTGTAATGAGAAAAGACAACATACGTTTTATAATCAAACAAAGGCAGTTTGAACCACAAAATATAAAAGCCAAAGTGACTTAGAACACTATAAGAGGCCCACTTTCCCATCACAAAATAAGCAAAATAGCCTCTAAAACCACCTTTCTCTGCTCATAGCTTCTGACCATCTTGCTATAATGCAAGATTATGCTACCTCTTTCCTAGATCCAAATCAACTGCTAAAAGAGAACTCTTAAATGTAACTTCCACAGTGCTAGCCATATACCGTTTTCCAGACTGCAATTAAATGATTGCTGTGATCCTAACAGTTTCTTAGCCCAGTTAAGTCCAGAATCAAACATGCTGTTCTCCCCACAACCTAACCATACTAAAGAATAAATGTGTCACACACCCCATGAAAATAAAACACCATACAAGTATCACTTCTCTTTGCTTTTCAGAGCCAGATCTGGCTGTGGTTCTGTACAGCCAGCTGTATTCACGTAAGACCTCAATGGCTTTACCACTTGACTATTTCCTGTTCATCCCTGATGTTTAAACATAAAGTCCTGAATAGGCTAAGACCTTTGCATAAGAAAACAGACAGAATGTTCTGCAGACAGAACATTCTAATAAATGTATTATACTTCAAGTCTTCAGTCAGCAAATTCACACAGGGCTCAGGGTCCTTTAGGGCACACCACATAGCTGATGCTAGGCAATAAAGACACAAGGTAAGGAACCTAATCTTTCTTTCACCAGCCTACATTGTACATCCCCAAGCCTAAATCAAATAATCACCTAGTGACCTCAAAGCAGGGTACTTCACAGAAACATAAGTGTAAAACGCCATCTTTGCTTTCAGGGGCTTATAATCTCGCTAATAGGCAGACCACAACAATAACAAAGAGGTAACATTTCTCAGGAGTGGTAGAATAAAAAAATTCAGATTCCTAAGTTCAACAATCCTTCATAAACATTTCCAAGATTTTGAATCCCTGTTGTATCTCATGTATGCTCATCATTGCCATTCAAGACAGAGATTTTCAAAACAAGCATGAGGCATATTACAATGGGAGGTATAAGCATTCTCTTCTATGGTTCCACCTAAGTAATAACTCTGAATATCCTAATATCTTACCACTACCAAATTTCACCTTGTCAAGACACAAAATCTGAACTGAACAAATAAAAGACCACAAATACAAACAGACCACCCCATATACACACTTGCATAAAGACATTCAGGTTACAGTTGCTTATGCTTAATGTCTTGATATAGAAAAAACAGCTCACCTATTTTATCAATACTTTTACACCTTCTTTGTAATAAATATAAATCTTAAAAGCACTCTCTTTTGGAGAATACCAAAATTATACCATTTAGGACCCCTCATTATAACAAACTGTTGTAAGACCCCCAGTGATATGAAATTCCTCCTCAAGATACAGTCTGCTCTAGTGCAGATTGGTATCAGTGCAGGTGCAGCAACAACCCATCTGCTTGCTACTTCTAAGGGGCAGTAAGAAACCACAGGCAAATGTGTATCACTGTTCATTTCTCTATTTCCTCTGTAAAATGAAGTTACCAACTTCCTAAAAGAATTATGAAGAAAACAGCATACGAATAAATATGTATAAGATACTTTTATCTCTACTGATCTTTTCATTTTAAGTAGCAGGACTCCTCCCCTTTTCCCCAGTCACTCACTGGACAAAGTCCTCCTGCTATTACAACTTGTTCAACAAGTCTCCAGAGTTTAACTCGCGGTGAATGAGCCTGCTAGATGTAGTGCTGCTCTTAAGGCTGACAGGAGTTGGATAAATATAAAAGCAAAGAGAGACCCTGGCTATACCACCTGTTTTGTTTCTACCACACTGCTATAAATCTTAAGTGGATTTAGTTACTCAGATTTGTTTCATGATCTTGGGATAATTACACTGAAGAAGCTTGCAAAACAGAAAAGTCAGAATGGGCTACGGATCTCTCCAAAGACTACCATGTTACACACTTCACTGCTACTTTCATAGTTCATGTTAAATAACAGTAGAGGGGCTGGGGAGATAGCTCCAAGGCACAAGTGCCTGCTAGGCAAGTGCAAGGTTGTGAGTTTGAACCCCAGTCCTGCAAAAAAAAAAAAAACAGTAGGAGTGAGTCATTCAGGCTTCAGAGGATAATTTCTCACTCACCAGAACCACAACTAGTTCGTAACAGATAATACCTGCAGTAAATGCATTTTAACTCCTCAGTACAACAGGAAATAAAATTTACTAAAGACAAGTTTTATCTGTCCCCTACAAATATCCATGAAGTTGAGAGCGGTTTGATAGGATTTTCTTTGTTGATTCCCAGGTAACTGAAAATTCAGAATGAATGTGGTCAACATTAAAGCTTCCCTTTGGAAGGGATCATCTAATGCTTCTTATATATGAAGTGGAAACAAACGAAAATACTATTACTTTTCCAAAGGAGTTTCCCTGTATCTTTTCCAGGACCAGATGATCTATATGCTCACTGACCCAAGACAAGAAAGCTAATTTCACATCAAAATTGATTTTGATTCCCTACATCAATATACAGGCAGACTACCTGAGGTTCAAAGCTCAGCCTAAAGAGCCTAAAATAAAAACAGAATTTGCTTTATATGAAGAAGTCTATCATAGTATCTTTTCTGTATGTAAAGTAGTAAATTTCCTAGTGTACATTTTAAGTATCAAAAAGAATTTTTTTTCCCTCCTTTTTGAGACAGGGTCTCACTATGGCCTTCTGACTGGTCTTGAACTCTCAGTTATCCCGTGCCTCACACTCCCAAGTGCTGGGACTACACACATGCAACACCACACCCAGCTCAAAAGGATATTTATTTATTTATTTATTTATTTATTTTTAGGGAAGGGTCTACAGAGTGTCCAGGATCTCACTACTAGACTGGACTTGTAGTAGTGATTTACCTGTTTACAGCCTCCAAAGAGCTGGGCTTACAGGCACATGCCACCACACCCAGTCTTCAAAAAGAAATTTTTATTGTAAATTAACAACAATATGGTTGAAAGAGTATCTGCATAATACCTTTTCTGAAATCCATGGCCTCTAGATGGGTTTAAGAATACAATTTTTCAGGTCAGGTGTGGTGTCACATGCATGTAATCCCAGCACTCAGTAGAAGAAGCAGGAGGACTGCCACAAGTTTGAGGCCAGTCTGGATTGCATAGCAAATTCAAGGCTAGCCTAAATTATACAGCAAGATCCTGTTTTTAAAAATGAAAGAAAAGGGGGCTGGGGAGATAGCTCCGAGGCACAAGTGCCTGCTGGGCAAGTGCAAGGTCATGAGTTCGAACCCTGGTCCCACCACATAAAAATGAAAGAAAAACAATTACAATTTTTCAGGTTCTAGAAAAAAAGCAGCACACAAACTATAATCACCCAAGCACTTAGTAACCATGTAATAACTAGCAAAATAAAAACATACCAATGGCCCCTTCAGTTGAGGCCTGATACTGACTCCAAGAGTTTTAAGAGTTCATTCTAGGGTTGAGGAGACAGCTGGGGCTTGTCTAAGTACCTGCCTCTCAAGAATAAGGACTCAGGTTTGATCCCCCTTGCCATGCTGGCGCCTAAAACCAGACATGGTGGCACATACCTGGTTACCCAGTGCTGGGGAGGCTGAGACAGGAAGGTCAGTACAAGTTAGAACTATGTAAGACATCCTGAATCAAATACATAAAAAGATTTAGGGCTGGCCAAATAGCTCAGCAGATAAAGGCACACAGGGGCAGATCCCCTGAGGCTGTAAACAGGCAGATCACTGCCAGTACAATCTAGTGGTGAGACCCTGAGCAGCCTATAGACCCTTTCCTAAAATATAAATAAATAAATAAATAGATAGATAGATAGATAGATAGATAGATAGATAGGGGCCCAGCAGGATGGCTCACTGGTCTAAAGCGCCTGCTTAGGAAAGCTTAGGCGGCTGCAGGGACCGCGGTTCGATCCCCGGCACATGCTGCGCCAGCCCTGCCCTCAGGGTAGGCTGAGCCGGCCATAAAAATGAATAAACAAACAAAAGTTCTGAAACAAGAAAAAAATAAAATTAAAATAAATAAATAAATAAATAAATAAATTTTAAGCCTATTCTGAATTTATAGAGAAAACTTTTTGGTTCAGACCTTTTAGGACTTCAAAATTGTACTTCAAGGACTACAGCTCTTTGAAAAGAGGTTCTCAACAAGTAAGTACAACTATTATCTATAAAATAAAAACAAAACTACCTGAGACAGCTATGAGACATTAAGGGTATCTAGGGCAGCCTTGAAATGTTTCCAATTATCTAGCTAGCTTAAAAATTACCAACTCAAGCTGCCTCTATGATCCCACCAAGAAATTCAGTATGAAACAATCTTTCCCTTTAGATTTATTCCAGATTGGGAACAACACTAGAAATTAGTCTCCCAGCCCTGAGCATATCAACAGTAAACAGAAAAGCAAATGGCAAAGCCAGCAGGACTTCCAGGTAACCACAAACGCAGCAGGATCTTCCATCTCAGGAGCTGAGGATGCTCAGCCCGCCATACAAGTGGCTGCACTACATTCAAAGAGAGGTAAGCCCAGCGCCTTTTTCCTCTCCAATGGCACTAACCAACCTCTTGTTTTTCCCATCAAATTGAAAAACGTGCCCTCAAGCCTGAGAAATTTGATGACTGTTACTCCTGGTTTGCAGGGATCCCTGCCACACCCACCCATACAACTCCTGCTGACAGCAGCAGCACGTGTGACAACTTACTGGAGATTCCAAGTGTACTAAGTCCAACCCTTGTGCTCTACTTCAGCCACCACTAAATAGCTGAAGAGGAATTAGCTGCTAAGCCTGCTCACAAAAGCTCACTGACAAAAACTACCAGAAGCAAATACACTACTGAGAGTGGCTACTGCCAAACAAGCTCCCATGTGGTGATAGACAGCGTTTCCTCAGTCTAATTACCTCAAATTCAGGAGCAGCCACACTCCAAATTCAGGTACCAAAGCAGTACAGACAGAATGATGCCTCAGGCTAACTTTCTCCAAGTTTAATGACCAAAAATATAATAAGGTACAGTTGAAGTAAATATTTTAAAGGAGTATTTTTGTCCTATACTTCATTTCAAATTGTTTTTGTCATATTGTTTAGAAAACTTCATTCCTGAGTTATCTCTATGCAATAAGAATCAGCAACCCCTATTTTCATTTCTGTGTGATCTTTAAGTCCCCAAGCAGCTAGCTCACAGCAGCTTGAATGACTCATCATGGTCTTTAGGAGAGCACTTTTTTAACCTGTAACACATGAGATTTAGCACACTTTAAATGTGAAACAAAAATTAAGGTTTCTCCATTAAAAAAAAAAAAAAAAAAAAAAATTCATTCTTTTCCCAAATGTATGCTAAAAATTACAAGATGACCTGACTAGAAATAGAAAAGAGGTTCAAATGACAGTCAGCCTGCTAACAAATCAGTGCTTTCATTTATGGAAATAACATTTTCCTGCTACAAAAATCCTTTTTCCCCTAATAACAGACTTTTGTGTGAGCAAGGAAAGGTCTAGCAATAAAGCCTGCTAAAAACTAGACTCTAGAGCTGGGCTTTTTGCTAATGATTATACAGGCCACTATCACATTCCACCCTGGCCTCCATTCAAAGATATAACCAAAACAGGAAGAGGAGATACCCCAGTGGTCTAAGCACCTGCCTTGGCAAGCTCAAGGACCGGGGTTCAATCCCCCAGCACCACAGGCCATGCCAGCCCCACCCAAGGCACAACAAGCATCCATCTAGAATAGGCATGGTGGCACACGCTATAATCCCAGTGCTGGGGAGGCCAAAACAGGAGGATCACTGTGAGTCTGAGCTACAGAGACCCCATACCGAATACATAAAATTTTTTTAAAATGTAATCAAAACAAAAGGAAGGCAATGGATGCCACAAAGTATGAGGCATCTTTAGAACTTGAGTTTTACTCAATGATTAACGAAAATGCATTACCTCTACAATAAATATGCTTATAGTAGGATGCAAAAAATAAAATGTGCATAAACTCTGAAGCTTTCCTCTGCTTGCTAGCAATGTGTTGCTTCAGATACAAAGAGAGTTTATATTCCTTCTCTGCCAGTAAGGAAATGTGTAGAGGCCCCACTCTGGAGACACTAAAGCTAGCTCTCTGCTACTCTACCCTTTCAGATTATGTAGTTTCTGTTTATCTAAAGAAATTTGAAAAAAAAAAAAAAAAGAAAGAAAGAAAGAAAGAAATTTGAGCAGGTAAGGACAATATGGAGAGAACACTGTACCTAAGTGGCAATGGTGCCACTGCATAGAGCAGGGTTTTCAAAGGGCATATATATTCCATTAACCATTTTGTACTCTACAATGCTTAATTTTAAAAAAAAATTAAGGAATAAAAGGTCTAGTTATCTAATGACCCTCCAAATCTGGTTGTATACTTGAATACTTTTCTGCCTTGCAGCAATACATAAACTTAAAGTCTCTGAAGAGCAACTGTGACACGTTGCCTTTGGGGGAACGTTTCCTCACCCCACTACCACAGAGAGAACATTTCATTTTATCCAGTATCAACAAGATCATTCCATTTGACCCAGCTATTTTCCCACTCAGTATAAAGACATGAGGACTTCTCTATACCACCACAATTTGTAATAGTTAAATCTTGGAAACAACTTCAGTGTTAATCAAAAGATTAGCAAATAAGAAAACATGGTATTTACACATCCTGAACACTATTATGTCAGAAAAAAGGATAACTTAGGACCATGTTAAGCAGAAGCATTAGACCCTGTGTAGACCCTGTCCTAAATACAGAAAAAAAAAAAAAAAAAAAATGAAGCTGTTAGGTATTTTGCAAATGGGAAGAAAATCAAGAGATAGAGGACAAGGGACAAGCTGCAATACATACATGTACCAACTTCATGCAACATATGTAATCATTATAGACTGGAATCATGTAATAAATATTTAAAAATAAACTTTAAGATCTGCTTAACACAACAGCTAGCATGTGACAGCCATTCAATAAACATTGGCTACAACTGGTTATAATTTATTGCTATAATACTACCATAAGTACTACTTAAGGCACTTCAACAGTAATGTAATGATCATTTCTGAAGTAGCTGTATGGCAGGCAATACACAGCTATTTGATCCTCAGCAGGATTCTGTAAGTATTACACTATCCACTTCTCACAAAGAAGTATGGCTCAGATGACTTAAATAACTTGCGTAAGGCCACTCAGCTAACAAGCTATAAACCACTGACTCACTCCCAGTTATACGGCTCCACTATCCAGCTCTTCCCACTGTACTACCTCTCCTCCCTCATAAAACAAGGAATTCAAGGCCTTTTTTACTGACAAGATCAGTTAGATCTACTCACTTCTTTTTTTAAACTTTACTTATTGATTTATCTGTATTATGGCTGGCTCAGCCTGCCCTGTGGGTTGCCTAAACTTTCCTAAGCAGGCAGGCACTTTAGACCACTGAGCCATCTACTCGCTTTTAATAAACACAGGTCAGAGAATGATAGGCTCCTTCAGTTAACCCCTTTACATACAAATGTGCATCAAATGTCACCATCTATTCCACTTTCCTATGTTAACAACTCCTACTTTATACTAAGTAACCAGCTAAATTCATTTTATACATCTAGCACCATCAAATCCTGGCCTATTCGCCTGAGGTAAATTTCCCTAAAGAATTAATTTACTTGCTTAGTTTTAATTACAACTTGTAGGGTACAAAAACAAATCCTTCCTCTCCCATCCAAATGAAATGTAAACAAGGATAAAAATATATGAATGTACAAGAAAGGTTTTTTAACTATCATATTATTTATACTATGAAAAGGCAAATTAACAAAATCCCTAAAGGTCAAGTAGTAAAAGAGCAGTCATATCCATTTTGTACAACAGCATACAACCATTTTAAACCAAGTTTACAAAAAGTCTTTATAACATGTAAAAACACTCATGACAAAATATTAAGTGAAATTAGAAAGCAGTGTGCAAAATGAAACTATCAACTTTACAAACACAGGACATTCAAAAAGTGACCAAACTGAAATAAACCAGAACATAACCAGTTTCTCTGGCTAGTGAAGTGTTCTGTTGCTGCTCCTCCTGCCCTATTGCTTTTTCTGCTAATTTTCTTTACAGTAACAACTTGTATTAATTTATAGGCATAAGTAAGGGTTTAGAAAACAAAACAAGAGCCAGTGAGATGGCTTGGCGATCTAAAGTACCTGCTTACACAAGCTTAAGGAACCACGGTTCGATCCCCAGCTTGACACGCCGCACCAGACTATCAAGGCAGGCTGAGCCGGCCATAATAAACAAATAAATATAATAAAATACAAACAACCCCCCCCCCAGTATTTTCAGCTCCTCTGTAAAGTTTACAAGTTAGTGAGCAGGGTCCCATGTCCTGTGAAATTTCCCCACCCCTTGTAAAGGGGGGTGGGTGGCTGGGAATGAAACCCAGTTCCTCACAACTGCTAAACAAGCTCTAAGCTACATTCTCAGCCCCATTATGTGAAACCCTGGCATGTCATGATCTCCAGCACTCCACATAACCCTGCATCATTTCTATTCCCAAGAGAAATCCCATCTTCCAGGCTGTCACTCCTGTACCCTACACTCTCCCTTCCTACATTAACATCACTTCATCACAGAGTAGCACACAAGCCTCCTTTCTACCCTAGGGCCCTCCCCAGGACAATCCAGCCCTCCCCTCCCCTCCCCCAGGAGCTCCAGGAGCTAAAGGCTATCCCTGAAGCTTGATTTAACACTCAAAATACCTCACTAGAAGAGCTAGGTAGCCAGTCCTCTTGATGACTTAGGAGGTACATACAGGAATTTTTCTGAAGAGTGCATAGTACTCATAGTTGTAAACTTGTCTCTGTTTTTCCTGTTTTCCAAATATGCATTTCATGAGCAAATTATGTCTAAAGAAGCATTCTGCTAACCTTTACCTTAAGTGAGCTACTTAACAGCAACACCACAGTTATCATTTTACGTTTTTCCCCACATGCCTGCTGACTCTTAAGTTACTCAGGTCACTTACCACTATAGCTTATCCAACACAAATGTCTAACATGTTTCAATTTTAATGAATTTTAGTATAAATTAATAAAACTTAGTTGTAAGTCTCAACAGATTGGTACACAATGTGACCACATTCTATCCATAAATTTAAAATACTTTAAGTGAAAAGCTAACAATGTTCTTTGCACTTATAATCACCATTCATATTTCTACTACAGTTCAGCTTAAAAATATATTGGTAAAATATTACTCTTATTTTTATTTTTTCTTAATGGCTAAATAATGTTACATCAATTTGAAATATTTAATAGAGCAGATGCTTAAAAATTTTATCATATTTAATAAAAAGGACAATATCCTACAAAATTCCTGCAATGAGTTTTTGTGCCCTGACCATGGGATCTCTCTGTGATACTGTACAGTTCAGTACAATGTTACCTCTGCAAGGAACCTCAGATCTCTGTATCATTTTTATAACTCTACATGATTGTATAATTAACTCAAAACAAAATATTTAACTAAGAATTCATTATTTCCCTCCTTATGTCAATATTTTCAAAGACTATACATCTAAAAACCTTAAGTTCAACTGATCAGTAACTTAAAAATGATAAACTGGGGGCTGGGGAGATAGCTCCAAGGCACAAGTGCCTGCTGGGCAAGTGCAAGGTCGTGAGTTCGAACCCTGGTCCCACAAAAAAAAAAAAAAAAAATGATAAACTGCATTGATTTTACAAACTTACTAGAAAACACATCTAAAACGTTTTTCGTGGAGGGGAGGCCTGCTCAGCCCACCTTGAGGGCAGGGCTGGCACAGCATGTCTTGCTGGGCATCATACCAAGGTCCCCTGTACCTGTCTAAGCTTGACTAAGCAGGCACTTCAGACCGCTGAGCTATCTCACCAGCCCAACACATCTAAAATTTATTTCCAAAAAATTTTAAGGAACAAGAAAATACACTGTACCAAGTTTGATCTAAATAGAGAAAAGCGGGGCCCGGCGGGATGGCTCAGTGGTCTAAAGCGCCTGCTTGGGGAAGCTTGGGCGGCTTCAGGGACCACGGTTCGATCCCCGGCACCACATGCTGCGCGAGCCCTGCCCTGCGCGAGCCATAAAAATGAGTGAATGAACAACCAAGGGTTCTGAAACAAGAATAAAAATAATAAATAAAATTTAATAAATAAATAAATAAATAAATAAATAAATAGAGAAAAGCTAAGCTTTACTTCTTTGTTTAAAATAACTTTCCAATGGGGCCTGGCAGGATGGCTCAGTGGTCTAAAGCACCTACTTAGGAAAGCTTAAGCAGCTTCAGGGACCGTGATTCGATCCCCAGCACCACATGCTGCACCATCCCTGCCCTCATGGCAGGCTGAACTGGCCATAAAAATAAATAAATAAAAGTTCTGAAACAAGAAAAAATTTAAATAAATAAATAAATAAATAAAATAACTTTCCAAGGGCCGGGGAGATAGCTCAGTAGAATAAGCACTTGCCTGACAAGCACAGGGTCCTGAGTTCAATCCCCAGTACTGTCAAAAAATAAAAATAAAAATAAAATAAAATAATTTTCCAGGGGCCCAGAGAGAAAGCTCAGAAGAAAAAGCACCGACCTGGCAAGTCCAAGGACCTAAGTTCAATCCCCAGCCCCACATGCTTGGCGCGCTATCTCAGTCCCAGATGCAGTTAAAATAAAAAACAAATTTTAACATAAAATAAAAACATATTTACAGGTAATGCAAAGACAGATAAATAGATTTTATCCAAAATGGATTTAATTAAGTAAATAGGGGTTGGGGAAATAGCTCCGAAGCACAAGTGCCTGCATGGCAAGTGCAAGGTCATGACTTCAAACTCCAATCCCACAAAGTAAATACATACATACATACATACATACATACATACAATAGCTTTTCAAACACAAGCATGAGACATACTCAGCAGATACAAATGGCTTGCAGAATGACAGTGCAGAATTCTTTTTTGCAAAATCTTTTATTATTTGATTTCAAAAAGTGAATAAAATTTTCAGATACCATACAAATATCTAACTTATACAAGAACAGCCACAACACCACAATTTGTATCTACACACTGCATTTAAACACTTAAATCACTTCCGCTCTATTGATCTACCTTTCGTTCTCTCCAAGACCTTAGAGAATACTTCATTTTCACTCCCAGACCCCTCTATGGTCCCCGGAGAACAATCCACAGGGACTAAGGAGCCAAATGAGTAGAGTGAGGCTAAGCACAATGCAAAGGAAAGTAACACTGAATGAAGAAATACCTTATAAAGGCTCCTTAAAACAAACAACAGTAACCATACCTCTTTCCTATAATGACTTCTTCTAAAGTGACAGTCATCACACAAGTCATTTTTTTTTTGCTTTAGAAATATGATAAAAATAACACCACTAACATATTGTATGCTTTTAGGTACAAAGAAATTGTGAAAGTATTACATACTAGCTCTCAAAAACACTGAAATTGAGCAAAGGAACAGTAATTAAAAGAAAACTACCGCAAAGTTGTCAACTATAATTTTCACAAAGCAAAAAGCATTAAGTTTTACAAATTTATTTTGAAAACAAAACCCAAAACCACCTCTAATCTTCATAGCAGCTCTTAAAAAGAGAAGTCAGATCTTTAGCTCCTTATATGCCCTGAATAAACAGGTATTAGGATGTACTGCATACCTTATGAAATCAGGGCAGGTTATTCAAATGTCACTAAGGCAATATAGATACATTATAGACACAGACATAGGCACAGAAACAGACACAGATACAGATGTCGATGCAGATGCAGACGTAGATACGCCAGTTTCTCTTAAGCACTCCCTTTAAGAAAGGGCTACAGAAAAGTTGTGTCATAGTTAGACAAAAAATAATCACATGTTATTTCCTCAGAATTTAAATCTACTTAGTAATTACTAAAGGTCACAGTTTTTTAAACAACTTTCTCAGACACTTAAAGCCACATCCACTAAATAGAAGTGTTTAAATTCAAACTATCAATGAATAATAACCCCAACTAAAACTATACATTTCCTACTTCAAAGAATGAAGTGGGGGTTGGGGGGCTGCGGCAATAGCTCCGTGGCACAAGTGCCTACCTGACACATGCAAGGTCATGAGTTCCAGCCCAGATCCAAAAAAAAAAAAGAAAAAGAAAAAGAATGAAGTGTGGGGCTGGGGAGATAGCTCAGTAGAATTAGGACCTGCCTGGCAAGCACAGGGTCTAGAGTTCAATCCCTGGTACTGAAAGAAAAAGTAACTAAAGAATCAAGTGTGACCACTTCTGCAACATAGAAAAATATGTGTGTGTGTGTGTGTGTGTGTGTGTGTGTGTGTGTGTGTGTGTAATGCAATCTACTGAATGGTGGCTGACAACTCTAGTGCCAACCTCTTAATCCTCATCTTAACTTAAAAGAACTTTTAAAAACTTTACTTTCTTATACCATAAATTATTCTTAATAATGTAATTGCTAACACAAATTATTCTAAGAACAAAAAACATTTAAAATAGCAAGTTTCTGAAGTCTACGACTTTGTTAACAGCTGAATATATTTTCTACAACTTAACTTAGAATAGTATGAAACAGCAAAATCAACATTCATTTAAGGAAATACACTAGACATCTACCAAGTATTAGACAAAATAAAATTTGAAAGTTTCAATCAAGGAATTCTTAGTTACAAAAACTTAAAGTATACTCAAAAAAGCCGATAAAGAAAATAGTGTCCATTTCATTATTAACAATTTTCTTTTCCTATCCCCCAAGTAAGTATAAGTTTCCAAATAATTATTTTTTTTATATTGGGATTAGGCTAAAAATTTCATGAAATATTTTTTTTTAATTAGTAACTTTTTTCTTTTTTAATTTTTTATTTTATTTATTTATTTTTTGTTTCAGAACTATTATTTGTTTATTCACTCATTTTTATAGCCGGCTCAGCCCACCCCAAGGGCAGGGCTGGTGCAGCACATGGTGCCAGGGATCGAACCACAGTCCCTGAAGCCGCCTAAGCTTTCCCAAGCAGGCGCTTTAGACCACTGAGCCATCCCGCCAGGCCCCATTTCATGATATTTTTGATCAAAGATAATTCCTTACCAACCTTTGGGTTTTGTAAGGTCTAAAAATATTTTTATTTTACCTATTTGAAAATCCAGTAACATGCTATATTTTACTCACAAGTTAAAATTTCAAATTAAAAATAAATCTTAATAAATTAGTTTATAGGGGCCTGCAGGATGGCTCAGTGGTCTAAAGCGCCTGCTTAGGAAAGCTTAGGCGGTTACAGGGACTGCAGTTCGATCCCCGCACCACATGCTACTGCCAGCCCTGCCCTCAGGGCAGGCTCAGCCAGCCATAAAAATAAATATATAAACAAACAAAAGTTCTGAAACAAGGTAAAAAAATAAAATAAAAAGTAAAAAATTATTTTAAAAAAATAAATAAATTAGTTTATAATTTGAAATAGAAACTTCTAAAGTGTAAAGTAGAGGGCCCGGCAGGATGGCTCAGTGGTCTTAAAGCACCTCCTTGGGAAAGCTTGGGCGGCTTCAGGGACCAAGGTTCGATCCCCGGCACCACATGCTGTGCCAGCCCTGCCCTCAGGGTGGGTTGAGCTGGCCATAAAAATGAGTGAATAAACAAATAAAGGTTCTGAAATAAGAAAAAATAAAATAAAGTGTAAAGTAGAATAAAACTAGTTACAATACTTTTTTTTTTACTCTCAGTATTTTCTTTTACTAAGGTAAATTAAAAATAATGGTCAAAAGAATTATTGGGTTTTAGCTTACAAACTGGACACAACTGGTTTCCTTATGATATTCTTTCATGGTTTTTGTTTATCTCTTTGAGCACTAAGAAATCTTTTTTTTTTTTTTTTTTTTTTTTTAGCCATTTTTTGACACAGGGTGTCACTACGTGGTTCAAGTTGGCCTTGAACTCATCATGTAGCCGAGGCTGGCCTCAAACTTCTGGTGATCCATCTTCCTGCTTCAGCATTCCCAGTGCTATAATCATAGGTATTATTAAGGAATAAATTTTGTTTTGTTTTGTTTCTGTTATTGGGAATCAAACTCAGAACTTCGCATTTGCCAGGCAAGCAGGCCCCTTTCCCACTGAACTATACCCTGGCCCCACTAAGGAATAAATTTAACCTGAGAATTATAGCTTCTGGAATAGTGTGTGTGTGTGTGTTAAACCACTTATTTGTTTGGTATACAGGATCTTACTACACAGCCTGGACTCAGAGTGATCCTCCTATCTCAGCCTCCCCAGCACTGGGATTACAGGTGTGTACCACCATGCCTGGTTCTGGGGCCCATATAGCATGTAGTACCAGGGATCAAACCAGGGTCCTTGCACCTGCCAGGCAGGCACTTAAGAGTACAGAGCTGTCCCCTCAGCCCTAGGAATACTTAGTTTTAAGTAATAAGTTTAAAGTAAGTTAGAAAAACAAAAAATGTTTTTTTCCCCTACTACTACAGTAGGGGGTCTCTACCACTGAACTACATTTTCAGCCTTTTATTTTTTATTTTGAGACAAGGGCTGCCCAGACTGGACTTCAATTTCCTTTCCATTCTCCTGCCTCAGCTACCTTTGGCACTGAGATCGCAAGTGTGCATCACCACACCCAAATGTTTTCTATTAGAACACAGTGGTGATAAATACAGTAAAAGTACATTTAAAGTTAACAGTACTAGTACAAAAATAAGAATCATAATTCATCTCAAACATTATCCCAACAATCTCAACACAGGACAGAATACAGTAACCAAAAAAAAGTGTTATTTAAAATAAATCTAGCCAAGTATAGCAGCACACCCCAGCAATCACTGGGGAGGCTGAGAAAGAAAGATTGCTGTAAGTGTAGGGGTCAGCCTGGGCCACACAGTGAAACCTTATCTCAAAAAGACAAACACTTTTAAAAATAAGTCTAACTTTCTTTCCATTTCTCAATTTAGTCCATTAACATTTTAAATAACTATCCACAAAATTACTGATTTCTTCGAGATTTCAAAAGGAATGATTACCCTTTAAAATGAGTACATCTTACTAATCATTATTTCAATTCTACCTTTCAAACACATCCAGTCAATAATACTGTTTTATCCATTTCCTGGAACCCAAAGCTTAATAATGCTAATGAGCTCTAATCTACAAGTGTTGTTTTTCTTCTACAGACCATCCACAGATCACAGAGCACGCTCATACAATTTTTCTAATACTGAGATACAATATAATCCCTTGTGCTCAAGACAATTTTCAACTTTAAAACTCATGGAAGAGAGAATTTTAAATCCATTCTGAAATCCTTACAGATCTACTAATGACTCTTTGGAGCAACTGCCCCAGTCTGAGGCTTTTTTGTTTAAAATTTTAACTTGACATAATAAATTATGGCAAAAAGATAAGTATTTCACACTTTCAATCAAAATACAAGTTTGTAGTTTCAGACACTCTCTCACCTGCTCCACTGAACTGACTGCTTCCCAGGGTGGTTGGTCTGGTCTTCCCACTATTAACAGGTGGAGAAAACATCTGCAAAACAACCCATACGGATCTGTTAATCCTGAGATTCTTACAATTTTGCAAACAAAAGTCCACCAAGTTCTCTCAGTTACTGTATTTCATAGGAAAGCTGAAATAAAACTGGCAACACTCAGTCCTGCAATAATGAGACAACTGTTTTCTAACGCTACTTAAAAATACTACTGACATTCTATTCTGACAAGCCAGTTCCTTAAAGATTTCAAGACAATTAACTTTAAACTATTAATTTACCTACGAATCTCACTTTGAAATTCGGTTACGAGACCAGCCTGGGCTACCAAAGTGAGCTCAAGGCCAGCCTGAACTGCATAGTGAGAGACCCTGTCTCAAAAAGACCAAAAAAAAAAAAAAAAAAAATTCGGTTAATCACAAGACATCAACATTATTTAATATACAAGTCAGAATCATACCGAGTATAGTTATGATACACAATAAGAATTTTAGCTCTCAGTAGAAATAAAGGCATTAGCCTAATTGTTTCATTTTACATTTTAAATTTTCCATAGTGAGAAACATGTATATACGTGTGTATTTTTAAAAAAAACAACAATATACACTGAATATGTATCTTAAAATGTTCAGCTGAAAAAGCTGGAAACTGGTAGCCCTTGAAAAGGTTTTCTTGTAGTTGACATATTTCTGGTACCATAGCTATTATAGGCGATCTCGGGGGAGGAAATGTTGACAAGTGTTAGCGAAAAAATGATATTCCACTTTTCATATAAAGTCTAAAAACTCTCACGATTACGTTGTTGCTCTTCTAACTGCTTAAACCAAACGACCCCTCCGGCGTCAAAGTTTGAAACCTCAAGTCTAGACGCCACATCGAAGTTGGGGGTTCGACGTGGACAGCTGGTGCCCGGGCCGGGAAGCGGCGAGGCTCGGGGCGGAGTTCGCGCCGCTCCTGCCGGGGACGCCGGGTGGGTCGCCCGCCCGCCTACCCACCCGCGCAGCGCGACCCCCGAGCGCCCACGGCGTGCGAAGCGCTCCTACCGCGCTGAAGTCCAGCAGGTCGCTCAGCTCCTTGTCGGTCCCTATCGCGGCCATGCGCTGCTGTTGCGGGTTCATCTTCGGCCACTTCTCGGGGTCCTACGGCAGAGGAACGCGGCTGAGCCAGAGACTCGAGGCCCCGCGTGCCGACCGGCTCGAGCCTCGTCCCGCCGCGGCGAGGCGGGCCCGGGAGCCACGCGTGCCCCGGCGCGACGGCCGCAACGACTCCGCAAGTTTCCGCGCGCGTCCCGGCTCGACTCCCGGCGCCCGGCGCCCGACGCCCGCCGCTCGGCCCGCGGGTCCCGAGGTCCGGAGGCGCCGCGGCGTCCGGCTCGGAGCGCGGCGGGGGAAGCGGCTCGCTCTCCCGCAACAATGGAACGCGCAAGTTGCGCGGCCGCCGGGACGCCCGGGACCCCGGTCCCTGCCCCGCGCCGCCGCCACCCCCCGGCCGGCCCCGCCGAACAATGCACCCCCGCCCGCCCGCCGCCCGCCCGCCGCCCGCGCCAACTCGGCCGGCCGGCGCCACAAAGGGGCGCGGAGTCGCGCGGGCCGCCGTGCCCCCGCCGCGGCTGCAGGCCCGCTCCGCACCAGCCTCCGGCGAAAGTTCCCTCGGGCCGCGCGCAGGCGGGCTCGACGGCCGCCTTCCTCCGGGCGGGCTGCGGTCCCCCCACAGAACTTGTGGGTCTCCTCAGGCGGACATTTTTTTCGCTGAGGGGCCTCAGCACCGCGCTCCGCTCGCCCCAGATCCCTCCGCGCCGGCCGCGCTCGGTTAACCCCAGCGTGCCCGGCGCGGGAGCGGGCGGGGCGGAGCCGGGGGCGGAGCCAGGGCGCGCGGCGGCTCTGCAGCCGCCGCCATCCCTGCGGGCCGCCGGGCCTGGCGCGGGCTCCGGGTCCTCCGGCCGTTGCCCGCGTTGCCTTCCCACGGCCGGCGCGGCGTGTGCGCTGGGACCAGAGAGCTTCCTCGAGGGCCGCCGACCCGATTCCTCGGCGCACGCCCGAGGGACCCGGGGCGAGCAGCCAGCGCCCAAGGGCAGCGGCGACCGCGCGAGCCTGCGGAGGACCTGGGGACCGCAGGGGGGTCGATCCCGCCTTCCGACCCGGGTCCGGATGGAAGCCCCGGGGCCCCACCCCTCGCCGCCTGCTCGCTCCGGGGACAGCGCCGGGCAACTCGCCGGGAGCGCGGCTCGCCGGGCTCTCTGAGAAAGTTCCTTCCCGCGCCGAGGGCTACAGAGGCGGCGGCGCCTTCCTCACGCGCGTGCAGCCGGCAAAGTGAAGCAGATGTCAGCGTCTCTGCGGGGCTGACCTTTGGCGGAGATTGGGAGTCTCTTAAACCACTCTGAATCCAAGTCTCCCTTTGCAGATTAAGTCAGCAGGGCTTTGATTTTCTGTTCTTTGTAATTTAGAATGACCTAAGCCTAATGGTCCCTGCCACCTACGCTCCTGCAAAGACCCAGACATCGGCTAGGAAACGAGATTGCGTAACTTTCAAAGCCTAGTTCTCGTGGGTAAGTGATAAACTTGGAGAGAAGTCCTGGAGAAGAAAAAGACAATCTGAAGGACTTACACTGTTTTCAAGAGGAAAGGAGAGCCACTTTCTTCTCACACCGATGATTCGGAGGGAGAAGCCGCGCTTGGTCTTGGGCTCCCTCTCTCCTGTAAACAGATGTGATGCTTTTCATGTATGCCTTAGCGGAGACACTTGTGTTTTGCACTTTACTGCACTGTAACGCCTTCGTCTATACCATGCACCAACGTAATTCCAAAACCATAATAAACTCAGAAAGAGAGCTGGGAGTCAAGACATTGTTTGAAATTGGAAAATAAAATTTGTTTTTCGCAGGAACATTGCTCAGTGGCACAGTGCCTGCTTGGCAAGCACAAGGTCCAGACTTCAATTGCGATACATGTTTTCATACTGTAATGTAGGCTTTGTGTGTGCCCTTTTAAATAGGGGAATATTATTCCCTATGTAAATTTCCTAAAACACTCCCAGACATCTGTGGGAGACGATATAAAATAGTTTTATATTACTTTGAAACTCATTTCTGGCCCTTTGTCAATTTTGCCAGGTAGAGCTAAAAGGCCTTATCAAAAATAACATCACCAAATAATACCAAATTGTTATTTTTGTAGTGTGAGTTAATATCAATACTTCAATATTGGAAAATGTTTAATGCATATTTCTTACATGCAAGGCATGATGCTAAATGTTTTAGAACAGAACATGTTAAAACCATCCTACCCTTAATAAAGCTATAATCTGATAGATTTTAGGTCCATTTATCCACAGGAATTCTGTTCACATGGCTTCAGTCTCTACTAGAGACCCGCCCACTCTTCCAACACATGCACACGCCGAATCAGGGAGACCTGTGTTCAGAAAAAAGTTAGACTTGTAAGGAAAAGTAGCCAGAGCAGTATGCTGTTTGCTTCCTTACATTGACTTGATCTTGGCTCCTTCTTAAAAAGTGTTCCAGAAATCTTAAAGGAGAAGGAATGGGAGAAAAGAGAGCTAAACAAGTCAGACAGTATGTGACATACTAAATGGCTAAGTGGCCAACCCCACGTGTTGTCCTGGTAGTACAAACCTTGATGGCTTGTGGATTTTGTAGTATCTGCCCAACAGCAGAGCAGCTGGACCCTTATGACTAATGGGAACAGTTTTAAGAAACAACTTTAATAATTATGCCTTCAGCTCAGCATTACCACTGACACACTAGAAACCAAGATTCTCCAGTCAGTCAGTAGCCAGATCCTCCGAGCCAACAGCAATTCCCATCCTTTCCTCTCACCAAAAAGAATCTCCTAGGGGGCTGGGGAGATAGCTCTGAGGCACAAGTGCCTGCTGGGCAAGTGCAAGGTCGTGAGTTTGAACCCTGGTCCCAAAAAAAAGAAAAAAAAAAAAACAATCTCCTGTGATTTCCTGGTAAACATTTTGTCTTTTTTTTCTCTAACTTCTAGTAATTAAAATTGCTAGTATTTTGCTTATATCATTTTAATCCCTTGTTCAGATCACCACTAAAAGTCCAGCATACAATGCCTTTTAAAACTTTCAGAATTGCTTCTCTGGTATTTCATAAAAACATACATTTCAACCAAAGTCAAAATAAATTCAGGGGCCTGGCAGGATGGCTCAGTGATCTAAAGCGCCTGCTTGGGAAAGCTTGGGCGGCTTCAGGGACCACGGTTCGATTCCCCGGCACCATATGCTGTGCCAGCCCTGCCCTCGGGGCGGGCTGAGCCGGCCATAAAAATGAGTGAATAAACAAATAAAGATTCTAAAACAAAAAATAAATAAATAAATTTAATAAAATTCTTTAAAAAAAATTTTTTTAAAAAGATAAATTCAGAGATCAGAGAGGAAAAAAAAAAAAAAAACCGTCAAACATGCTTTAAAACATCATACCTAGGAGAACCACAGATTTCAGTTTTCCAGTGCTCACTCTAAGCACCATGGCGTCTACCTGAGTCCCCGCAGTCAGGAAGCTGACCCAGGACTGCAAGTTAGAGCAGCTGAGATCAGCCTGGGAGTTTAGCAAGATCAAGGACTGGGATGTAACGCAGTGGTAAAGCACGCTTTCTGAGTGTGGACCTCAGCACCACAGAAGCAAGCAACCAAGAGCAAAACACAAAGGAACACTCAGAATAGTTGAATAATTAATTGATCAAGTAAAATGAATAATAATCTCCTTTCCCACTTTCCTATGGGCATTTTGGCACAGTGATCAACAAACATTTGTTGAAAAGGAATTTTTTGAAATATTTATAGAACATTTCAAAGAAAAAAATTAGAATAGTCCTGAAAACATCTATGTCTAGTTCTCCTGAATGACGGGTTTTTCCATTTATTTTTCCTCCTCTTTATAGTCCCTATATTAACTTAAACCCAATACATCATATAATTTCCTAAGATAACTATTTCTTTAATGGATATAGGGTCTCACTACCCAGCTCAGACTCGTAGTGATCCTCCTGTATCAGCCTCCTCAGCCCTGGGATCGCAGGTGTATACCACCATGCCCAGTTTGGGGGCTGGCATAGCATGTGGTTCTCTGGATCAAACTCAGGTCCTTGTGCTTGCTGGAAAGGCACTTAGACCACTCAGCTCGCTCCCCAGCGCCATAAGATTATTTTCTGAAAGATTTTTAAAAGCATAGAATATAGAGCTCAGCAGGATGGCTCAGTGGTCTAAAGCACCTGCTTAGGAAGGCTTAGGCAGCTGCAGGGACCGCGGTTCAATACCCAGTACCACATGCTGTGCCAGCCCTGCCCTCAGGGCAGGCTGAGCTGGCCATAAAAATAAATAAATAAAAGTTCTGAAACAAGAAAAATAAAATAAAATAAAATAATTATTTAAAAAAGCATAGAATATAAGAGAGACAAAGCCAACTAAATTTGGGGAAGCTAAAAATAGATGGCTGCGTGATAAAAAGACAAGACTAATAAAACTACATACTGCTGTGTGCACTAGTACAAGCCCATGGTAGCCAGGGTTCACAAGGGAAGCAATTTAATACAGGAGATATCATTTATAGGATTATTTGCTAATATTCAATGAGCAAGTGCAATGGAAAAGAACGTGGCAGACCTGCCGGTGCATTGGAGACGCCAGGAACCCAGCCGAGGGCCTTGACTCCACAGCAGTGTCCTGTGCAAGTCCTGCAGAAGACCGAGAGCCCATGGCAGTGTCCTCCTGGAGACCAGCAGGAGGCCTAAAGCCCATGGCAGTGCCCCATGCAAGTCTCTATCAAGATCTGCCCTGGGGAGGCCCAAAGATTGAAAAGGCTGTGCCAGAGGGTGAAGAGCGCGTGCCATCAGGCTGAGGGATCTGCGGCGGCGCCAGGTAGCGACACTCTCAGGAAGGACCCGAGCACCGCTGAGGTGAACCTCACATGCGCGTCTGGTTCACTTATTGTCTCCTTAGTAAGAGAACCTGAAAGAGAAAAATGGAATTGGAAGGGGACAGTAGATACTGGGAGAAGGGAGTGAACTTATTCAAAAGCCAGAGCTGCTGAGTTGAGGACTGGACAGGGCGTGCGGGAAAGGTCAGATTTATCTATGTATGGAAGCAGGGTGGTTTGAACAAGTGTACTGTGCATTTCAGCTGGTCTATGGAAAAGAGCAGGTAGTAATTTGTTTTGTCTCCGTTTTTCAATTGTATGTACTTTTTCTCTTAATTTCTTATATACCTCTTTTTTCTTCCAGTTTTATAGTCATATATCTAGTAATATGAATAACTGGTTGGAAGACAACACTATGTATTATAGCAAACACTACTAAATTCACATTACTTAGCTAAGTGAAATTCTTTATGACTTGTAATTTTTTCTGTTTTTATTCTAATTTGTACTCTCTTTTTTTTTTTTTTTTTTTTTTTTTTTTTTTTTTTTTTTTTTTTTTTTTTTTTTTTTTTTTTTTTTT
>PVJA010003562.1:0-41561 GCA_004027025.1 Myocastor coypus | reverse complement strand
ACTCTCTTTAAAAATAAAAAATAGAGGGGCCCAGCAGGATGGCTCAGTGGTCTAAAGCACCTGCTTAGGAAAGCTTGAGGGACTGCAGGGACCGCTGTTCTATCCCCGGCACCACATGTTGCACCAGCCCTGCGCGCAGGGCAGGCTGAGCCAGCCATAAAAATAAATAAACAAACAAAAGTTCTGAGGGCTGGGGAGATAGCTCCGAGGCACAAGTGCCTGCCTGGCAAGTGCAAGGTCGTGAGTTTGAACCCCAGTCCCGAAAAAAAAAAAAAAAAAAGTTCTGAAACAAGAAAAAAATATATATAAATATAAAAATTCTAAAAAATAAAAAATAGAAGTGCACCCCAGCCATTCTCGGCGACAGCCAGGTTCTGTCGAGCTCATCTGACGGCACAGCTGAGTTCACATCAGGTGTGACAGCACAGGAAACTTCTGCATAGTCAGCAGCAGCACGCCATCTTCCCTCCAGTTCTCCTTTTATGCTGGTGGCAACAACCTCCGGTGGGTCTTCTACCGCCAGAACCACACTGATTCAGCTCAGCTGGGTGTTACAATGTAATCCACCACACCTGTGCCCCCAGCTGCTTGGGAGGATGAAGCAGGAGGACTGCAAGTTCAAGAGGAGCCTGGACAATTCAACAAGACCCTGTCTCAAAAACGTAAGGACGGAAGATGTAGCTCAGGGCTCCCTGTACTCAGTCTCCAGTACTGCAAACACAAAGACCATCCTGACACAGGCAGCAGTGAGAGAAGTCAGTGGCCAAACCTCTGTGCCCTGTAGAATCACCAAGAGATTCAACTAACCAGCTCCAGATTTCCCTGAAGGGAAGGGAAGGAGCTAACCTGAGGACCACTAGTGACAAGCTGCTATAAGAGGCGAGCGGGAAGCCACACCTATAAGTCCAGCACAGTAGGCTGAGCTGAGAAAACACTGCAAGTTCAAAGTCAGCCTGGGCTACATAGTCAGCTCAAAGCCAGCTGTGTACAAGGCTCTATTTGAGCCCCAGCACCAAAGCCAAAACAAAACACAGACACAAAAAGACAAGATCCCCTGGAGCCCCTTCCCTCTATATGCAGTCAATCAAATACTTCTACCCAAGCAAAAAAACTAAAACTGTGTTCTCTACAAAAGATGAAGCCCAGGGCTGGCCAAATGGCTCAGTGGACTAAAGCACCTGCTTAGACAGGCACAGGGACCTGGGTTCAATTCCCAGGCAAGCCATGCTAGTCCTTCTCCCCACCACATGTGCCCCCCGACCCCCGCCAGCACTCTGAGACAGCAACCAAGACTGGGCCTGGTACCACATGCCTGTAATCCCAGCGCTTGGGAGGCTAAAAACAGGATCACTATGAGTCCATTTCTGGAAGTGAGACCCTGTAATTCCTGTTCTAAAATACATATTTAAAAAAATTTAAAATCATACATTCCAGGGTGTTGGGTATGGGTCAGTATTTGTATACGGGATGCTGAGCCCCCAGCACCAACTTGGCTCCTAGAATCCTGCACCTAGGCTCTGGTATTCAACAGATTAGAAAAGCCTGCTCCAAGGGAAATGATAAGCACGAGCCCAAACAGACCACTGTGAATAGGAAAAGCTCACCTATTCACCCAGTTTCCCATCAACATTGTGTGGTCTGACCTTAATCATGAGCAGATAGATACCCAAGGATTATCAGACAGGCGAGGGCAGCCTCTATCGTGGGAGGAACTTAAAAAATGACAAAAGAGTGAGTCTGAAGTAGAGACTACTTGGCTGGATGGCTGGCTGACTGGCTGGCTGATCTTCAGAAGAGAGTTCCCACCATAAAAAGTAAGCAGGAAAATGTGTTTTAAATAAGAAAAGTAGAGGCCAGGGATTTAGCTCAGCAGCACAGCATTTGCCAGGCAAGGACAAAGTCCTGTGTTCAATGCCCAGGACCACAGTAAAAGTATTCAGAGTACAATAAGGAATCTAGAAAAAGGAGCTGGATTGCATAATGGGGGTGCAGTAATATTGGAAGGGAAACTGAAGGACGTTCTCTAGAAACCAAAACAAAGACAGAGGATCAGTGTATGAAGTTCAAAGTCCGGAAAGTATAGGGGGAGGGTCAAGGATGCAGGCATAGAAAGAAAAAAAGCCATCAATCAAATAATCTAAGAAAAAATCCCCAAATCAAATTATCTGAGTTACCAACCTGAACAGGATCATCAAACCTCTACTACAATATACAAAAATAGATCTACACAACACATGTGATCAAGAAATCTGAGCATGCAGTGGGCAGAGAAAAGATCTTCCAGCTCCCAGCAAGAACGCAAGGAACAAATGCAAAAGATGAGACATCAGAGAGGACGCCAGCAGTATTGCTATGGTCTGGAAACCAGTTAGACGCAGGCCTTCTGGGTTCCTGCCTAGACATGCCCAGTGCGCGGGACTCCGCCCAGAAGCAGGCTAGCTAAGCTGAACATGACTCAGACTCCCAGGGCACACTGAAGTAAACGCAGCTTTTGGAGAAAGCTCTTACCAAGGTGCCACAGTGGTAGAAAATGCACATAAAGTAGCCATTTCCAAACAGTTGCTAAAAGCCCACAAAAAGAACACAGATTCAATTCTCACACTTCATGGTAGATCTTACAAATCTTACAAATCATCGGCATGTCGGGCCAGTCTATTATAGTCAGTTGTTTGTTTGTTTGTTTCAGTGGGGGTTCGAAGGCTACACACATAGGTTACACACTGCACATTACAAGGCCCAGCTGGCCTCAAACGCATAACAGTCCTCCAACCTCCAATTCCTGGGTGCTGAGACTGTAGGCGTGTGCCACCATGCTAGGCTGGTCCATTTTAACACTCACAGAAGGTTCGCGGAATATGCAATCAGTATTCTCAACTTTTCGGGGCTGGGGAGATAGCTCCGAGGCACAAGTGCCTGCTGGGCAAGTGCAAGGTCGTGAGTTCAAACCCTGGTCCCCCCCCCCAAAAAAAAAAGTATTCTCAACTTTTCGAAGGCATGTGCCAGTTTTTCTCTCAACAAGCCATGCTTTAAGGAAAAAAAAAACAAAACTGTACTTTCTTTTTCTTATTAATAACTTTCTTTCCTTTAATGCCAATAATCCTTCATTAATTGTTTATGTTAAATGAGATACTGTATTTTTGATGAATGTAATTTTGTCTGGAGGTTCTTTCCTTTGGAGGATTTGATAAAATGAATCAACTGACTTGGATTAGGGGATGCAATGACCACACTAAATCATTAAATCACGATGACCACACTTTCATCTAAGAGGAAGGAAGAAACAATTGTTTGTATATCCTAGAGAAATATTTTATTTTGAAACTATGTGTTGAATTTCTCATTTCATTGCACCAGCATTTTTATGCAATTACCCATTAAATTTTGGGGACTGGCACATTCTTCCAAAATATGTTACTGTAATCTTTTTCTATTTCATATGCCTTATAAGCCTACAGGGCTTTTTTATGGTTTTCAATTTATAAACACATCACCGTAAGCTTTCAAACCATATACAGTAGCATGATAAGAAGTGCTATAGAATACTTTAAATATCTTTTACATTGAAGGTATCAGCTTTCTCTGGAACCGAAAGAAATATGCAGAAAGTATTAGACGAGACTGGCCTATTATTCCAAGGCTTTTCGCTCTTTTTCCATTGTGTCTCTATTAGTCTAATGGGTTCCATCTTGACATTTTATAAAGTATTCAACATTTTATAAGACAAGCGTGACCCCTGGAACTAAAGATACACTCTTTCTAAGTCCATGAGGTTGGGTTTAGCCTTAGATATAGCTCCAGGTTGGATTACCGAAAGCAAAAATGAAAGCATTCATGATAATCTAAAATGTACTTTCATTTCCTTCAGTCATATTTTTACCTGAACAATCAGTTTAGTATTTTGTTCCCCCTTTTAGCCAAATGATACAGCTATCTTAGAAATGCGGCATTTTCACATTCACTATCGAGTCAAAAGGGTCCTCATTTGCTTTTCCAATGAACTCTGAAACAGCAGAAACATTAATCTATAAGGGAAAAAAATCTCGGAACAAGGCTTCCCCAAAGTGCTCCTGTATTGACTTGTGTCACTGTCAGTCACACTTGGATGGTCCTCTCAACACTAATGAGAGATCAAAATCATAGACTTATCCCCGAAGGCTCCTGGCCGCCTTCCAGGAAGCAGGGGCCTCCCCACAAATCAGTCTTCTATCCCTGACCTCCTTCAACAGGTATCGGTCCCAGCAGGAGAGGGCTCGAGAGAGCGGGGCTGACCAAGTAATTCTTGTTTTAGGGCGGTTTTGTTTGTTTGTTTGTTTGTTTTTCTCCAGCTGTAGAACTGAGCTGATTCATAAATAGGTAAATGGGGAGAATTTAAGGAAGAGAACTATGTGCAACATTAAGATCATTATCACAAACCATGAGGAAAGAGGTCGAAGTGAGGAAGTAGCCGCTGCTCTCTGGGCATCTCAAAGATGACTGGGCAGTGCTCTTAACACCGGATTCTTGCATTCCATATGTCTACATGGGTCCATGATTTTATTAGTTAAGTAAAAAGAAAGATTTAGACACAGTAAACAATTCAATAAATTTACACATTAAGACAAAGTAGGGCTGGGACGATAACTTCGCAGTCCAAGCACCTGCCTGGCAAGCACACAGAACAGGGTTCATTCCCTAGTACCACTGGGCCCGGAACCCAGGGCACACCTTGCCAGTCACTGAAACTGGGCACAGTGGCAAATGCCTATAATCCCAGCGCTGGGGAGGCTGAGACAGGAGGATCACAACAAATCCAAGCCGCATTGCGAGACCCGGTACCAAATAAATAAACGTTAAGGCAAAGTACGTAACTAGATTTTCAGAAAAAGAACTTAAAATACCTACCTATTATGTATCACTAAGATGTGTAAGTAAAAATGAGTCCCATGCTACAGCTTTTCAATTACCATGTGCAGTTTCAGAAGCATAGTGGTGGGGCCAGGAGAAGAGCTCAGGGAGGAGCATGCATGAAGCCCTGAGTCTGGTCCCCAACCGTGCAGACCACAAACTTTTTGTAAATAAGTAAAAACCATAAAGGTCAGAGTTGGTGAATATCCAAGCATAGACACATACAAATACAATATAGGTTAGAAATTAGTAAATTAATTATCCATAAAATCACAAAGGAAAATAACTTAGCACTACATGCCAAGAACTTTCTAAATGGCCTAGAGACTCCACTCATTAATGCTTTCCTGGGGCTGGTGAGATGGTTCAGTGGTCTAAAGTGCCTGCTTAGGGAAGCTTAGGCAACTGCAAGGACTGTAGTTCGATTCCTGGCACTACATGCTGCATCAGCACCACCCCCCAGGGCAGGCTGAGCCAGCCATTAAAAAAAAAAAATTCCTCTTACAAGAAAATAGGGGGAAAAATTATGTGTAAAGCAAAATATTGTAAGATTGTCTTTTTTATTTAAATTTTGTTATTCATTTATTTGGTATAGGGTCTCACTGTACAGGTTGGACTTGTAGTGAACCTCTTATCTCAGCCTCCCCCTTGCTGGGATTACAAGCATGTGCCACCACACCCAGTTTTGGTGGCTGGCATGGCATTCGGTATCAGGGATCAAAGCTAAGTCCTTGCACTTCCAGGCAGGTGCTTAGACTGCTGAGCTATCTCCCTGGCCCTGTAAGATTTTCAAAAAATAGATATCCAGTGAAAAGAAAATGAAATACAGGGGCCCGGCAGGATGGCTCAGTGGTCTAAAGCACCTGCTTAGGAAAGCTTAGGCGACTGCAGGGACTGAGGTTCAATCCCCGGCACCACATGCTGCGCCAGCCCTGCCCTCAGGGTAGGATGAGCCAGCCATAAAAATAAATAAATAAACAAACAAACAAAACTTCTGAAACAAGAAAGATAACATTAAAAAAAAAGAAAAGAAAATGCATACGTTATTGTAAGTCTGCAAGAATTTTCAAGCCATGATATTTGGCAATGAAATCTATAGCTGGGCACATTGGAACATGCGTGTGGTCCTGCTACTTAAAAGACCAAGGCAGAAGGATTGAATTTGATGGCAGAAAAGGCAATTGAATAAGACTCTGTCTCAAAGGAAAGAAAGAAAGAAAGAAAGAAAGAAAGAAAGAAAGAAAGAAAGAAAGAAAGAAAGAAGACAGAAAGAAAGAATCTTAAAATTGAAAAAGACATCAAAGTAAAAAAGAAAGAAGGTAGGCTATAAAATCATCAAAATGTGATCTCCTCTTTCTGAACTTACACCTTCTTACATTTAACAAGAAAAGCTAGCTAGTATTTTTTTTAAATTCCTGGCCTAAGTAGTATATAGTTTTGTTTCTTCAGAGTAAATTAACTTGTTTTAGTTTAATATATATTGGTTTGGGAAAAGGGGATACTGGGCCTTGAACTCAGGGCCTTCCCACTGAGCCAAATATCCAAGCATTTCTAAATAATTTTTTATTTTATTTTTTTACCTTTATTTTTATTTTTTTGTGGAACTGGGGATTGAACTCAGGCCCTTGAGCTTGCCAGACAAGCACTTATTCTACTGAGCTATCTCTTCAGCTTTTATTTTATTTTAAAACACAGTCTTGTTAAGTAACTCATGAATATGCAAGCCAAGCTAAACCTTGGGATCCTCCTGCCTCAGCCTCCCCAGTTGCTGACACTGCACTGCACAATCTGGGAGCTCACTATTAGATTTTTTTAACTCTAAAGGTGGTATAACTTTGTATTAAAATTGAAAAATATAGAAATATGAAAAAGTCTCATCTAGTTCTACTGTATATGGACAATAGCTTTTCATAGTTTCACTTTCTCCTGTCTTCATTGTGTCAATGTTAAAGAGTTGAAAATAATCTAATTTTAATAACTGCTTCTTAAAAACTATTTCTCCCAGATGAAAAATGTAGAAAAGAATAAAAAGTCAGTATATTTCATCGAAAAGATATCATCATAAAATGTTTGAGATTCCCCTTCTTTCCAAATTATGCATGTATATGTGCATACATATATGTGTACATATACATAACAAAATTAAAATTGAGATCATACTCTAATTACAATTTATAACCTCATTACTTCAGGAATAATTTCACACACACACAAAAGTAGAAAGAATAGTATGAAGAAACACTTTGAATATTCACTCAGGTTCCACAGTTATTTACACACCCAACCTCCAGGGTATTGAAGCAAGCACCAAACAATTCCATTGATACCCACTTGTACATTTATATCTGGAAGATAAGGTACTTACTTCTAAAAAATAATACCATTATTACTTCTGAGTCTTATAAAAATGTTTTACTAGCATCAGCTAGTTGGCCAATGTTCAAATTTCTCTGGATTATTTTATGAATCACTTTTCAGTTATTTCTTCAATTTGGAATTCCAATAAAGTCCACGCATTGTATTACTTGGTATATGTGTTAAAGTTTCTTAATACATAGCTTGTTTCCCCTTTTTCACTTGATTTACTGAAACAAAACTGGTTTGGTTTTTCCTGTAACATTTTCCAGTATGGTTTCCTAATTGTAACACCCATGATATCATTTAATATGCTTCTTTATCCCTTGCATTTTCTTGTTCAGATGCATAGACTTGATCAAATTCTAGTTCAATTCCCACCACAATATTTCATATGTGAAGTTAGATACAAGAGAAAAATAGTGAATGCTGTTCCTCTTTTTGTAAAGTAGTCATGATTTTCTAACTACAATATTTTATTAGATATTACAATAGGATAGCACTTTATCATTTCTGGATTAATTAGTGGCTGGAGTATTCTGTTGAAAAAAAGAAACATACTCTCCTTAGCTATTAGATTTACCCAAGTAAAAGTTACACCTAATAGGGGCTGGGGAGATAGCTCCGAGGCACAAGTGCCTGCTGGTCAAGTGCAAGGTCGTGAGTTTGAACCCTGGTCCCAAAAAAAGAAAAAAAGTTACACTTAAGAAATGAGATGGAAGCTTGATAGATTCTTCATATTTTCAGTCTTCAAAATAAGAAACTGGTTTCCTCCCAAAGGTACCAAGAGGTTTTTGTTTTAGAGCATCAGTCTGAGCTAATGGGCTGAAGCGCGTTTTCTGCACATCGATGTGTTACGTTCATTCTAACTCATGCTCGAATCGCCCCTCGTAACCGATGAGTGCACCCTTAGGCTGATCCTGGGTCCACTGTGAGATGACACACAAGTCTGCCACACTTAACTTCTGGTGAGACAAGCTGTTCCACAATCTCCTCATAACTCTTTTTTAAAATATATATATATTATTTATTATTATTTTTTCTTGTTTCAGAACTTTTGTTTGTTTATTTATTTTTATGGCTGGCTCAGGCTGCCCTAAGGGCAGGGCTGGTGCAGCATGCAGTGCCAGGGATCGAACCACGGTCCCTAAAGCCGCTCAAGCTTTCCTAGGCAGGCGCTTTAGACCACTGAGCCATCCTGCCGGGTCCTCCTCGTAACTTTCTATTCAAGTACTAGAACCTGTCGTTTCTCCAAATTCTCCAAGGAGCCCAGGAAAAGGTTATTTTTAATGGCTGCCTGTTACATGTATAGCATTTATTTAACCTGGCACTATTTGAGAGAAGAGGTTGTGTATGTTTTCTCACTATTCCCCTTTATTAATTATAAACTTAGGTGTATTACAGAAATGGCACATACAAGTGACTGATAATGTAATTCAAGTATTGTCTTTATTATTTAGTGATCAGAGAAAAACTAATCATTGGGCTCCTTCAGGGCTGGGCCTTAAGTCAGGCTGCAGCCTTCAGCTGTCACATACCCTGGCCTCTAGGATGGCACCCAACCAATAAGTAAAGATGGCGGCAGTGAGCATGGTATAGGCTCTCCAGGCGAGGGGGATAATGTGTATATTTGGTCCCTAATACTCAAGAGCTCCTAAGGCTATTCTGCTTCTTAGAACTAAAGTCCTTCTCCTAGCCCCTGGGCACTTCATTGCCAGCCAAGAGAGCAAGGCAGTGATGCTGAACAGAAGATTTTTGTGGGCAAGGTATACTGAAGGTGTCTCACTTGTAAATAGATGAAAAAATTAAAAAGGAAGCCCTTTCTCTTCCAACCCCCTAATGACTGGTTGAAATACTTGGACTGGCTAAGTGTTAAAGTAAATTAAGTCACCTGACAAATAAATATAAGTGCTATCTACTTTTGGAGTACAAAAGATAATTTTTCAACGTGGCGCCTATAATTTTGATTGATATATTGTACCATCTGCTGCTTTCTGAGAATGTTTCAAAGACATTTTTCCAAAATGCCTGGCCATGTACAGCAACTCTTTCTTTTAAAAAATGAAATTATGGGGCCTGGCAGGATGGCTCAGTGGTCTAAAGCGTCTGCAGGTGGCTGCAGAGACCACGGTTCGATCCCCGGCACCACATGCTGCACCAGCCCTGCCCTCAGGGCAGGCTGAGCCCGCCATAAAAATAAATAAATAAACAAACAACAGTTCTGAAACAATAAAAAAACTAAAATAATTTTAAAAAATAAAAAATGAAATTATAAGAGTATCCTGAGGTAAACTACCTGTGATGGCCTCTAGTTATTTACTCAGGCTCTGTGAGATAAAGTTGCCTCTTGTCAAGACTCAAGTGAAACTGGCTGCAATTTGTAGGCATATTTTAAAACTGCACCCGCTTTCACCTTTCCTATCCCCAGGAGCCTTAAGTAGTAAATGTGTAAGCAGAACTCAGAGCAAGCTTTACACTGCAGTTCCCATGTTTGGGTCCCATGACACTGTCTTGCAGGAAAAAATTAAAACTTGGTATTAATGCATATCTGCAGACAATGAACAAAACCATCTTGCTATTCTATTTTGTTAGTGTTGGGACAATTTTAGTTTGCCTTTCAGATTTGAAAAAAGGAATACTTTCTAGGTAGAAGGCATATGGTAAACATTGCAGGAAACATTCTTATTGTAAAACATGTTGGTTTATCTAAAGTCAAAACTAGCCAGGTGGGGTGGTACTCACCTGTAATCTCAGCACTCCCGAGAGGCTGAGGCAAGAGGTTCAAGCTCAGCCAGGGCAATGCAGCAACTTAGCGAGACACGGTACTGAAGTAAAGTACTGGGAACATAGCTCAGCAGCATAAGCACCTGCCTGGCAAGTGCAAGGTCCTGAGTTCAATCCCCAGGACCAACAAAAAAAAAAAGGAAAAGAAAAGAAATAAGAAGGTCTGGGCATATGGCATATGGCCCAGTGCAAAGGCCCTGGCCTCAACCCCCAATTCTATGCAACCCCGCCCCCCAAAGAAGTAGAAAGGAAAAAAAGACGCAAAATGAGAAGAACTGCACTGCAAGTGCAGCCTGCACTATATCTAGCAACTCTGGGCGCGCAGAGCATGGTAGTGACTCATCTGCGAAAGCTAAAAAGAACAACACATTACACAATAGATAGCAGTGTTTCTCAAACTTTAATATGCTTACAAATTACCTGGCTGCCTATCAGAAGGCAGACCCTGCTCCTGCAGTACCGGAGATTCTTCTTAAGTTATTTGTTTTTTTAAGAATTTTATTTATTTTTTTTCTTGTTTAAGAACTTTTGTTTGTTTATTTATTTTTATGGCCGGCTCAGCCTGCCCTCAGGGCAGGGCTGGTGCAGCAAGTGGTGCCGGGGATCCAACTGCGGTCCCTGCAGCTGCCTAAGCTTTCCTAAGCAGGCGCTTTAGACCACTGAGCCATCCTGCCGGGCTCCTGCACAACTTATCTTAATTCTGCTTTCATCCCTTCCGCTTCCTGGCCTTCACCATCCACGCCTCTCGGTCCTTTTCCCATAGGTGGAAGATCCCTCTCCCTGTCTTCTACTATCTACTTCTATTTTTCTCTTTAATTTACTTATCCTTGGGTTTCTCATGTAAGAGATACCAGGTGATACTCAAGCTTAATTGTCTGATTTATTTTACTTAATATTGTGGTCTTAGGTACATTTATTATGAGGTACATTTATTATTATCATTTTTTTTGCAAATGACTCAAATGTATTCTCCTTTATAGCAGAGTAGTACTCCATTCTGTATAAACATCATATTCACAGTCACCCACTGATAGATATATCAACACTTCCAAGATTGAGCTATTAAGAAATATACTGCTGTAGACATGAATATAAATGTACCACTGTGCTATGTTGGCTTTAACTCTTTGAGAAGATACTCAGAAGAGGAATACCTGAGTGAAATGAAATTTCTAGTTTTAGTTTTTTGAGGGATCTCCATACTGATTTCCATTACGGGTTGCACTACTTTACATTCCAGCCAGCAATGCAGGAGAGTTCCTTTATCTTTATGGCCTTATCAGCATTTGCTAGTATTTGATTTCTTGCCAATAACCACTCTTTCTGCACTAAGATGGAATTTCAGCATTGTTGCTTTTACAGCTAGAGACGTTGAGTACTTTTTCATGTATATTAGTGGCTACTTGTACTTCTTCTGAGAAGTGTTAATTCATTTCAGAATCCATTTTTTTTACTTTGCCTGGGGGTCTAATTTATTTCTTTGTATATTCTAGATGTTAGTCCTCTGTCCGAGATGGAGCTGGCCAACCTTTTCCCCATTCTGTAGGCTGTCTCTTGAGTCTGATGGCTGTTTCCTTTGCTGTGCAGAAGCATCGATTAGGTGCGATCCCAATCGTAGATTTGGGATGTTATTTCTTGTGCAACTGAGGTTCTGTTCAGAAAGTTCTCGCCTATGCCTATCTCCAAGAGTTTTACCTATTTTATCTCCCAGTGGACTGTTTCTGCTTTAATATCTAGATCTTTAAACCATTCTGATTTTAGTTTAGTACATGCAGGTAGATATGGATCTAGAGTCAATCTTCTACATGTGGACAGCCAGTTTTCCCATTTGCTAAAGACGCTACATTTCCTCCAGCGTATTTTTGGCTCCTTCATCAAAGATCAGATGGCTGCATGTGCCTGGGGTTGTTTCTGCTTCCTCTGTTTTCTTCCACGGACCACATGTCTGTTTTGTGTCAGCGTCATGTTGCTTTATCACTGTAGCTTTATGAAACAACTTGAAATCCAGGTTGTGATGCGTCCTGCTTTGCTTTTATTACCCACAATGGCTTTTGCTATTCTGAGGCTCTTGTTCCACATGAGCTTTAGAATTATCTCCTCTAGTTTTATGCAGTTCTGTGAAGAATGCTGTTGGTATTTTGCCTGGGATTACATTGAATCTATATATAAGTTTTGAAGATGGCATTTAGACAGTATTTGTCCTGCGTATTCAGGGACAGGAGGTATCTTTCTATTTTCTGATGTCCTCTTCGATCTTCTTTTCTAAATGTAGTTCCTGTATTTTATGTATTTAGTACAGGGTCTACAGGATCTCACTACACAGATCAGACTCCTAGTGATCCTCCTGTTTTCAGCATCCCAAGCACTGGGATTATAGGTGCACCACCACACCCAGTCTCAATAGCCAGCTCAGCATGTCCCTGCGGTGGGGCCAGGCCTGGTACCGAACCCCAGTCCCTGGGTCTGCCAAAGCAGATGCTTTAATCCTCTGAGCTATCTGGCTGCCCTTGATCTACTTTTCTGAGCACTGTAGTTTTTATTACAGAGGTCTTCCACTTCCTTGGACTAATGCCTAAGTATCTAAATTTTCTTTTTTTTTTTTTTAGAATTTTTTAAAATATTATTTATTTATTTTTTTCTTGTTTGAGAACCTTTGTTTGTTTATTCACTCATTCCTATGGCCGGCTCAGCCCGCCCCGAGGGCAGGGCCGGCGCAGCATGTGGTGCCGGGGATCGAACCACGGTCCCTGAAGCCGCCCAAGCTTTCCCAAGCAGGCGCTTTAGACCACTGAGCCATCCCGCTAGGCCCCGTATCTAAATTTTCTTGATGCTCTTGTGAACACAAATTGGTTTCCTAATTTCTTTCTTAGCAAGTTCATTATTGGTATGCAGGAACATTACTGATTTTTGTGTGTTGCTTTTGGATTCTGCACTACTGAATTTGGTTATTAATTCTAGGAGTCTTTTGGTGGCATTTGTTGGGTTTTCTATGTAAAGGAACACATCATCTAAAAATAATAATAATTTTACTCCTTCCTTTCCTAATTATATTTTTTTTCCTTCCTCTTGCTTAAGAAGTCTGAGAGTCTGCATTTCCAAAACCAATTCTGTCTGCTGTCAGTGCCACAGCTCCGCGGCCACTGCCCATGCAGCATTGCTGTGGCACGGTTTGGGGGACGTTCTTAGTTAGCCATCCAGCATCTGAACACTTCGACCTTGGAAAACTGGTCATGAGTCCCGAAAGAAAGAAAAGGCTGATTCTCACATGTTGAAATTTACGGAAGAGATCAAATGCTTTATTGTCCTCCTCTGACCTCCTCCGTTAGTCAGGAGCACTCACATGGTTTTGAGTCAGGGACTAGGAACGCAAAGGAAGCGGCAAGCGTGGCAGTTGGGAATCTGTCTGGCCACAGCACAGGTGTGACCACACCGGGTTCCCAGCTCGGGGTGGCACACTAAAGGGAGAGCGTGGCAAGCTAGGCAGCACCAGTCACAGCAGTCTTCTTCCTGGTCTGCTTCAGTACAGAATTTTGGGGTGTTTTCTTCACTGCACAGCTTTGAGCTTGGTTCTCAACACTCATTAATAATACTTGCACAAACTTTCCAATTACTTAGCTCCAACATCAGACAGGACTGATGGTTATTGCTTCAAACTAAAAACTCTGATAAAGCCAGACTCTTCCAGAGGCTGCTGAGCTTGCACAGCCCCATAGCAGGCAGTCTGGGAGAGGATACGGTCCACACCATGCAACAGGGTCTCCTCCTGCCGGGCCAAGGACAGAACCAGGCCTTGCGGAGCAGTCTCTTCTCGCTGTGAGGGTGCTTCTTGGACTTCAGCTCTTTGTTTCCTCTGACGCTGAGCTCGCTGACAGTAGCTTCTCTTGGTGTCATAGGCCTAGGTGTATACTTTGGTGCACTGCCAATGAGCTCCAGCTTTGGGCACACTGGCCTCCTGAGCACCATTCCTTGACAGGTGAAAGGAATTAAGGCCTCATTAAGGTGTTATTAATGCATTTTTCACATATTTTTCATGCATTTATTATTGCTTTTTAAAATACGGAACACCTCATGAATATGTATGTCATCCCTGAGCAGGGGCCATTCTAATTTTTTGTTTGTTTGTTTTTTGTCTTTTTGAGACAGGATCTTGCTCTGCAGTTCAGGCTGGACTTGAGTTCACTCTTGCAGCCCAGGCTGTTTTTTTTTTTGTCTTTTTTGAGACAGGGTCTCACTATGCAGTTGAGGCTGGCCTTGAGCTCACTTTTGTAGCCCAGGCTGGTCTCGAACTCGCACCGATCCTCCTGCCTCAGCCTCCCAAGTGCTGGGATTACAGGCGTGCGCCAGCATGCCCGGCCCCATTCTAATTTTGTATCGCTTCAATTTAGCATATATGCTGCCAAAGTGAGTGCTCATATTATATCTTAATTCAGTTTTTTTAGTACTTTACTGGGACATAAATTACATGTCAGAATTTGTCAATTTCAAATGTATATTTAAATGATTTTTGGCAAATGTATCAAGTTCAGCAACCATTAGTACATTTCAGTTTTTAAAAACTTTGTCATCTCAATTTATTTCATCTATAATTTATTTCATCTATAATTAATCCCTATATCCATCTATAGTTAATCCCTACACCCAGATAACCACCAATCTAATCTCGGTCACTATAGATTTGCCTTTTCTGAATATGCCATATAAACAGAATCATACAAGCATAACTACTTATAATACTGGCTTTTATGGTACATAGTGGATATTTAATGGCCTATATCTGCAATGAATAACTCTTTGGCATTTTGAACATAATCAGTTCTTAAAAAAAACAAAGACAACAACCACTGATACCTATGAGTTTGTTGCTGTGAGGGTTAAATTCATTTGACCCTGGCTACCCAAAGCACAGTACTAGTCTAGTATCAGTATCACCTAGATATGGCTAGAAATAGAGTTTTGGGTTTCATCCAAGATGCAGTGAGTTAGATTCTGCATTTTCACAAAATTCTCCGGTGAGTCATATCAACATTAAACTTAGAGAAACTTGGCTTGGAAAGCAAGCACCCCAGGACAGGTTTTGTGTATGGCAGAGAGATTGCAAAGCAGTGTGAGTTCCAAGGTACATAGGATTAGCACAGAACACAGGACACATTTTTTCCTATACAGTATTTTAGAGGAATGGTTTTAAAAGTATAATAACCCCTGAGCTGAAATGGACTTTACACTGAATTTATTAGCATGACAGTTAATTATGGAGCCTCTTCGAAAAATTGACAAAATGTATTGCAGTTCCATTTTCTAGAAAAGATAAGACTTCCATCAACAGCTATGAAGTCAATGTCAGACTTTTTAAGAGACAGGATGGTAGGTGTTGTATAGTTAGCATCAACCCCTAACCAAAAAAAAAAAAAAAAAAAAAAAATCTAGTTTCCCATTCATAGTCTTCTGGATCAAAAGGCTTTAATTTGTCCATTTAATCATTCCCCAAATCATCCAACACTTATCAACTTTGTCATTACTTGACAAGTGCTGTGCTAGGGCTCTCTGATGGATTGCCAGGTATAATACTCTTGAGGCATTTCCTATCAACACAGTGACAGCAGCGACACTGTTCACAAGACTTTTCATCACTTGTGAATGTTGGAGTTTAAAAATGCTATTAGATCAAACCATGCTGTATGCGTAGTACATCCACTGAAAATGGTAAAAATGTATTTTCCAAATAAATCCAGGCTATATAGCAAATACCGAATAGGCATTGCTTTTATTTAGTGTTGCTTTGAGGGATATTACGCAGGTAGTGGCACTTTTCCATTTGCTCCTCCGGACCCTTTTCGTCATTTATTCTGCCTTACACTGCAGCTGGGACTCTAGGCTTCTCCAGCCAAACTCGCTGGTTCTGGTACCAATACTTCTGTTGCAGGATAAAAGGAGAACAGATGTTCCTCCCAAGGCTTCGCTGGGCCACCCTTGGCAACAGCTCTATTTCTCTATTTGCAATCACAGCTGAGGGTGCTCAGGGCTCCACCAAAAGCTGACTTCCACGGCATTCGGGCCATAGCTTTGCCAGTGTGCCAGTCTTTAAATACTTGGCCTTACCTTATTAGGTCCTTTAACTCTTCACAAGTCTCTGCAAATCATCATTTTGTGATCCTACTTCTCCTGCCAAGTATGCCATCTTTGGTAATACAAAGAAAGGCCATCAATTGATCACGCTAACACCTGCCTGCTGGGTTGGCACCATTAAGACATATGAAACATCCTTCTCCCGAGACACTTAAGAGTCCAGTGAATTATGCTGAACACAACTGAGGTGGGCAAATGGGAAACCCTACACATCGGTGTCTAATGAGAAGTGTGAAGTAGCCTTTTGTCACTCTCTTCTGATATCCATACTCTCATTTCCCTCTTCTTCTGTTATCTTCAGTAAATATCCTTGACCGAGGATGCCTCCTTCAATAACATGAGTAATCATGTGGATCAGGCCCAACCTACTGAATTTTTCTAACTACATGTCCTAATCAGAGCTAGTGAAATGTAAGAATTCTATTTCTGACAACTGTGGGGAAAAGGCATTCACTCTTCCACTGAGATTCCTGACAGTAAGGATTATGTCAAGTGAAGCTGCCAGGAGATACCATATGGAGCTAGAGAATGAAGCCAACTCAGAAGACAGAGCCAAGAGATGAAAAGGGAGTAAAACTCCAATGACATTGCTTAAGCCTTTGGATCAAACTATGCCATAGCTAAATATGTCACAAGATTTTTAGTTATATGTGCTAGTAGCCATTATATTACCCCTTCTCTATTTGCATACACCAATTTGAATTCTGTTCATTTAGTTACCTGTAATTTAAGCAGCTCTATGATTCATAAATTGGTATCAGGAGTGGGGATTGACTTAAAAATTCCAAAAACATTGAATCTGTTGATTCAAATGCAGTTCCAGCTAGAGTAGACTGAGGATTCAATAACAAAGCAGCTTAAACAAGGACTGTCTGCATACTGGGACTAAAACATGTGTCTATCAGGGATAAAATATAAAAAGACTTCTTATTTAGAGGTTAGATTCTAGAACATATCAACTGCTACTTGTTAGTTTTTAGTAAGATTATGTAAGAAAGCATCAAAATTAGGATTGCGCTTAATTACCTAAAGAAGATATGGCTTTGTTATTGTGACCATTTTTCCTTACAGGAATAAGAAATAAGAATGACAGAAAAGTCAATCATCTGGCACCATAAAGCACTGCAAAAGCCCTAAGAGAATGTCAAAATTGTTTTCAAGCAAACCAATATGGAGGCTATTGAGCTAGAAAAATACTAGGGCCTGTTGCGAAAGGATAAAAATACCCATACTAAAACACAGAATCAAAGATTTCAGCTTTAGAAAACTTCTGGCTTTGAAATTCTTTATCCATGTAATTAGCCAGTTGCAAGTATGCTGGAAGCTTATTATGATTTATCTATCTATCTATCTATCTATCTATCTGTCTATCTATCTATCTGGTACAGGGTCTCACTATGCAGCTTGGACTCATAATGATCCTCCTGTCTCAGCCTCCCTAGCACTAGGATTACAGGCATGTGCCACCACTGGTACCAGTGTGGTGAACTCAAGATTTTGGGGCTGGCACGGCATGCAGTACCAGGGATCAAACCTCGGTTCTTGTGCTTGCCAGGCAGGTGCTTAGACTGCTATGTCCCCAAGCCTGGAAACTTATTATGAATTAAAGAAAATTACCAAGAAAACAAAGGCTAGGTGATAGACTTAGCACAACTGCTCTATTGTCATATGTACGTATATTTCTCAATGTATCCAGTATCAAAACCCCAAATCAGAATGTGGTTGTGCACAGAGTCAGCTGCCCCTAATCCTTCCATCTATGGCTTTGTTATCCTTAGAGGCTTTTAGACACTTTCAGAGCAGACAGAGAAGGCAAAAAAAGACTTGCAAATGCTTGCCTTGTTTTTTGGCACGCTGGCTAGAAGTGAAATACTGATTCTACTGGAGGGAGTCGCATGGTTCTACCAAGATTAATGGGCTGGGAAACATTGTTCTGGGTAGGTAGTCACTTCTTAGCAAGAATGTCACACAACACAAAAGGGTAGCAGTTATTAGGGGGCAGCTTTACCCCTGAGACTGAGTTGTCCAATCCTTATGATAGCAGGAAAGAATACTGAAGAGGTAGTCCCCAGGGGACTATTCTCCCCGTGGTCCATTGCAAAGATGGCTACGGAGAACCAACAGATAAGACTACTTTCAAGAACAGTCCACTCAGGCAGCCAGGCTGGCTGGTCAAAGAACTTTCTCCCGTCTCATGTTAAAAGCCCTCGCTGTTTCTGCCTAGCAAGGTATGATTTATGCCATGAATTGCGGACCTCTGTATGTTTACTGCTTTCCATTTTCCCAAATGAGTTTTCAGTGCAGGCATTGTTTCAAGTTATTGTTTTTTGTTTTGCTTTTAATGATACTAGGGATTGAACCCAGATGCCTCACGCTGACCTGTAGCTCAAGCCACCTTCCCTTTATATTTTATTTAGACATGAGGTCTCAGTAAGTTGCTAAATCGCACAAACTGGGCTCAACATTGGACTCACCTGCCTCAGTTTCCCAGAGTACTGAGATTACAAACATGTGCCATTACACGTTTCAATTGTCTTGTGGCAACTTTGTCAAGTATCCTAATTTGTTAGGCCACAAAAACTACTGTGCTGTGTAATAGAAAGGAATGGGTATCACCTGCTATCCTGCACCTGGAGCTACAATACTTAAATGTGAGTACACTTTCATTATTTTTTTTTAAGAATTTTTTTAATTTTTATTTTTTTTCTTGTTTCAGAACCTTTATTTGTTTATTCACTCATTTTTATGGCCGGCTCAGCCCACCCCAAGGGCAGGGCTGGCGCAGCATGTGGTGCCGGGGAATCGAACCGTGGTCCCTGAAGCCACCCAAGCTATCCCAAGCAGGCACTTTAGACCACCGAACCATCCCGCTGGGCCCCTCATTATTTTTTTAAGAATTTTTTATTTTATTTTCCTTGTTTCAGAACCTTTGTTTGCTTATTCACTCATTTTTATGGCTGGCTCAGCCCGCCCCGAGGGCAGGGCTGGTGCAGCATGTGGTGCTGGGGATCGAACCGTGGTCCGTGCAGTCACCCAAGCTTTCCTAAGCAGGCACTTTAGACCACTGAGCCATCCCGCCAGGCCTACATTTTCATTATTAGAAAGGTTGTTGCCATAGATATTTGCGGAGTCATGCAGGAGATATCAAGAGAAGTCTAGATTTGTGTGCTGTTTTAATTATTAATGACACATCCACCCTTCTGAGAAACATACTCCTATTTTAAGTCAAACCCCTTGTGCAGGGCCCGGCAGGATGGCTCAGTGGTCTAAAGTGCCTGCTTAGGAAAGCTTAGGCGGCTGCAGGGACCGCGGTTCGATCCCCGGCACCACATGCTGCACCAGCCCTGCCCTCAGGGCAGGCTGAGCCGGCCATAAAAATAATAAACAAGCAAAAGTTCTGAAACAAGAAAAATAAAATAAAATAAAAAATAAAAAATTCTTAAAAAAGGAACCAAAACCTTGTGCAGTCACGTGGTGCTGACGCACTCAGCACCTGGGACGGGCTTGTCAGTCACTCAAGCCAATCTTTTGTATCTCTTTTGATAACGGTGGTTGGTCTAGGAATGCGCAGTTGAACTTTGCTGGTACCGAGGATGATCTAAATCTGGAACTGCGGCACACTCATCTGTGGAGCTTTAGAACGAAGCTTACAATGGAGAAGAGCATGGCGGAGAAGCTGAATCTTGGTGACATAATCGGAATTCTTTAAAACTGAAACCATATCTAACTGAATATCTTGAACCTTTCCATTATCTAAGTCAATTCATTCCCGATATGGTTAGAAAGTTCAGATGCCAAAGTTTCATGCAGGGGAAGTGTGGTACTGAGAGGTGCTGTGGAACTTTTAAGGGGTACAGCACAGGGGGAGTTCCTCAGGGAAGTCTAGGATGTGCCCATGACACAGTTAAAGAGATCTCTAATGGAACCTGGGTTAAACTCTACAGCGGTTCTCAACTTGTGGGTCGCAACCCCATTGGGGTTCGAATGACCAAAACACAGGAGCCGCCTAAAGCCATTCGGAATCATAACTGTAGCAAAATTACAGTTTTTGAAGTACCCACCAAAATTATTTTTTTTGGTTGAGGGTCACCACAACATGAGGAACTGTATTGAGGGGTCACGGCATTAGAAAGGCTGAGAACCACTGGTCTAGGATGCATTATAATAAAATCCTGAGCTTGGCTCTACCCACGGCTCTCTGGCTTCCTGTCTTGAGGTGAGATTGTTTGCTTTTGCACGGACTCCCACCACCGCCCTGGGTCATGAAATGCTGCAGGGCCATCGTGAGAAGTGAGGTGATACAGATGCCATGCTTCTAACCCCTCCAAGCTGTGAGCTAAATCATCTGCTTACAAAATTAGCTTGTCTCAGTAATTTCATTGCAGTAACACAAAAGCTAATACAATTCCTTCATCCATTTGAGCCAATTCGAGCTGCGTTTTATGTCACCTGCAGCCAGGGGATCCTTACTGAATTAAGCACTAAGCTATGTGAGGGTAGATGCATGAAAGTGGCCACAGACGGAAGGACTGCGGGGATGTTTGTGGCACCGCCCTCACTAAAACTGGAGGGGTGGTCTGGAGTACAGTTTGCAGGGAGAAGAAAACTGGGTTTTGAGATTTGGGTTTGCAAATCAGTCGAAAGAATTTAAACTCAGGCCGGGCGTGGTGGCGCACACCTGTAATCCCAGCACTCGGGAGGCTGAGGCAGGAGGATCGGTGTGAGTTCGAGACCAGCCTGGGCTACAAAAGTGAGCTCAGGACCAGCCTGAACTGCATAGCGAGACCCTGTCTCAAAAAAAAAAAAAAAAAAAAAAAAAAGAATTTAAACTCAGTGGACTAGAAAATACAGCCATAAAGCTATCCTGACACAGAGATGTGCTAGCAGTGAAGAGGCAGAACAGATTAGAGAGGTTAGACTGGCACGGAGAGAAAGGGGACTCAGAACTACACAGAGACTGCTGAACTAAACCTGGCTGGCAATGTTCAAGGGCTTAGAGCCCAGGAAGCAGAGGCAGAGGAAGGGATGTGACACAATTCAAGGATAAAAGGAATAAGTAAAAGAATGAGTCACCCGTGGCATCCAAGCTCGGGCAGCAGAGACAGCAGGCACATCAACGGGAAAGAAGAGAAATTGTCCTGAAGGATGTGAGCTTGGCTTTGAACCTGCTGAAGTGGAGAAGACGGCAGGCCCTCCAGTTGCAAATATGAGCTGTCGAGACGAGAATATGCAACTTGGAACGAAGCGGATAGCAAAGCTAAGCCTCTGGACAGAAGAAGCACTTAAAGCTGCAATTGCTGGGAAGTACCAGAGAGGAAGAGAAAAAGCAGAAGCGGAAAATTTATTAGAGGCCAGGTGAAAAGCGGCAGGCCAGCGACAAGGATCTAGGCCCCAAGGCTGGAAACCACATTCCGAGCAAGCCCCCACTTATCCCTGGCCTGCCTGTGCGGCCCGGACCACGGCCCTCTGGCCCTGTCCAGCCTCATCGCGGCCGCCCCGCAGGCGCGCACACTACCACCTTGCTGCGGTCTCGCCTAGCACACTCGGCCGGCTCCGCTCAGGCCTTGGCACTGGCTCTTCCCTTGCTTGCAATGTTACCTCCCAAATAGCTGCTTCCCTTTCTACCTCTGCTGAAACACAGCTTCCTGAGAGGAGGGAGGCCTTGCTAGACCATCCAAACTGACTCCTAAAACAGCACACCACCCAGGCTGCGGCCTTCTCTGCGCGCCACTGTCTTCCTTTCGCAGCAGTTCTCACCCCACCGCACCGTGTCACTCTGTCTTTAAACGCACTGGGGCACCTGTAACAACGGTCCTGACGGGGACCTCATTGCATTCACTGACACAGTCCCGGTAAGTATGAATCTGACACACCGGACCTTCAATGCAGCCAGTGTGGGGCGCACACTTTGGCAGGCCAGCACCCTGAGAAGCTCAGACATGAGGCTCGAAAGTTTGCAGCCAGCCTAGGCAAGCGCGAGGACCTCGCCTTAAAGAATATAAGTGCTGGGGACGCTCAGTGACAGTGCGCTCCCGGGTTCTAGTTCAAGCGCCAGAAGGGGCGGGGGCGGGGGGGGGGGGCGAGGTAGGAAAAGAAGAAAATCAAGCGCTTGATAAAAGCTTGCTTAGTGACGAACACGTAAGAGGCAGCAAATGAGATGAAAAGCACAACATCCTGGAAGACACTTAAAATTCCTAGAACATTCCTATCATTTCAGGGAAAAACAAACATAAAACAAATAAAAACTGTCTCGGCCCCCAGAAGGCTCTCTCCACAGAGCAAAAGGAATTCAGGAGGCCTGCTGCCACCGCAGGGAGGGTCCCCTGCTCAGGGCAACAAGCCTGTGACCTGCAAGTTTAGAGCTTTGATTAAAAAAAAGACCCTTCGGCCTCCAAAGCATCCCTCGCCAAGTCAGCCAGCAGCAGGCGACCCGGTGAGAAGGGCGACAAGAGGGCGTGGCGCCAGGCCAAGGGCACCCACGAGCACCTGCGCTATCCTCTGCACTAAGGGTGGCTCTTCCAGAGCCCTCACCCAGCCCCAACCAACTCTGCCTCCAGATGATGCTCACCCCAACTCTAGACCCACCCTAGCTGGACTCCACCCTACCCTACCCTGCCCCACCCTCACCTGGTCTGGCCCTAACTCTGCCCCTACAGGACCCTGACTCTAGCCCGCCCCCAACCGCCCCCTACATCTTTCCCTACCCTCACCACTCTCAACCAGCCTTACTCCACCCCTACACTACCCTACCTCTAGCAACCCTAACCCCCACCTTAACCTTAGGGAGCCCAGACCCTACTTCTGCCCTACACTACCCGCCCCAAGCCTCACCCTGCCTCTGCCTGAGGCCGGGTCCCACCCCAGCTCCCGCCCAGCCCCGGGAGGGCCCTAGGCTCGGTCCTTTCCCACCGGCCCGGCCCAAGCTAGGGCGCCGGCCGTGCAGCTCCGGGCACTATTTGTCCTTCCGCGGCTCGGGCCAGCGGCCGAGGTGCCGGGAGAGGGGCTGCCCCGCCCCCGCGCCCTCCACGCGCCCGCCCCTCCCCTCCCCCTCCGCTCGTCTCCCTCCCCCCACGCCCCTCCCCCAGCATCTCCCTCCCCCTACCCCCTACCCCCCCTCCGGCCGGCGCGGTCCCATCCGAGGTCCCAAGGGCCTGGTGTCCGCTCGCCTCGCCGTCCTCTCCTTCCTGCGCTGGGGACACAGCCCTGCTCGCCTTAGCCTGGGGAGGACCCGCGTGGTCAGCGCCCGAGAGGAGAACAAAGGCCGGGCACCCGGCGCCGCCGCCGAGCTCGCCTTGCCTGCGAGTTAAAGACCTGAGCGAGCGGCCCACAAAAATGAGCCAAGGCTGGACGCTTGGTGACTGGGGAGGACTCGAGGACGGAGACGCGCGCCGAGGCGGGGGCATCGGGGAGCCCGGGGCCTGCTCAGCCGGGCGGCATGCACGGGCCCTGGGGCCCCTGCGCCCCGCGTTCTGGCCGCAGTCGCCCTCGGCCTGCAGGATTCCTACCGGCCACCGGCAGGCAGTGGCGCTGCGCTGGAGGTTGGGGTGCGCCTGGGTCCATCACTCTGCGGGGCCTGTTCCCTGCAGGGGCGAAGAGCTCTTCCAGAACGGGGGAAAATACTAGGAAAGAAGGCCGGCACGCCTGAGCCGGAGCGACGCCTTCCCCGGGGGGAAGTGTCTTCGTGCCCTCGTCTGCTCAGAGTCCAGCGGAGGATGGAAGGCAGGAGGAAGGCAGAGGAGCTGGGGAAAACCGAAATACCACACACACAGGTCCTGCTTCAGTAGGAAACCCAAGGTATCAGTGAAAGCGCAAAGGCTGAAGATGTAGCCCAGGGGCGTGGCGCCTGCCTGGCCTGCACCAGGTCCTGAGTTCGAGTTCCAGAACAACAACAAAGCACAAGCAACAAAAACTCTTGAAGGGGGACCTCTTAGGACGGGGTTTAACTTCCCATCTCACAAAGTAAGTTTTGTAGAAGGCAGTTCCAGTCTTGGCTAATCAACTGGTTAATCAACTGGTTAACCCAAGGATGTTGTCCTGAACCTCAGTGACTGTCTTCTTTCCCTTTACGTAACCGTAATGTCACCTGTCACCGCCTTTCTTAGATGCAACAGGCTTTGACGTTTCTTGGCATCAAAAGCAGGCAGGGGCCAGGCGTGGTGGTACAGGTCTGTAATCCCAGCACTTGGGAGGCTGAGGCAGGAGGATTGATGTGAGTTCGCGACCAGCCTGGGCTACAAAAGTGAGCTCAAGGTCAGCCTGAACCGCATAGCAGGACCCTGTCTCAAAAAGACAAAAAAAAAAAAAAAAAAAAAGCAGTCAGGGGGGTAGTGGCACGCAACGGGCTGCTGGCTCTGTGTAGGCCTCTGAGGTGAAGCTGGCGTGTATCGGGGCCATCAGAACCACCACGGTAACGGCAGGCAAGAGCAGCAGCAGTCCGTGGTGCATTGAGCGCAGGATGAGGCGGGCGTGACCTGTAAGACGGTCGGACCTTCGTGGGCACCTTCAAGGCTTTTGACAAGCACGTGAACTTGATCCTCTGAGACTGTGATGAACTCAGGAAGATAGAGCCCAAGAACTCTAAGCAAGCCGAAAAGGCAGAGAAGAAATGAGTCCTTGGTCTGGTGCTGCTGCGAGGGGAGCACCTGGGCTCTATGACGGTGGAAGGACTTCCTGCCAAAGACACTGACATTGCCCAAGTGCCACTTGCGGGAGTTGCTGGGGGCCCAGGAATCGGTAGGGCTGCTGGTAGAGGAATCCCAACTGGCGTTCCCGTGCCACAGGCTCCTGCAGACTGGCTGGGCCAGTCTGTGGGGTTGGTGGGCCGTCCTAACCGGTGAGGAATCCACAAGGAAGAGGTACTTTGGCGGGTGCTGCAGCTATGGCCACAGCTAGTACTGAAGGGGCCCCAACCCAGTACCCTCCTGGCTGTGGGAATCCTCTTCCACCTCTGGGCCGAGGGATGATGGACCCTCCTCCCAGCGTCCACCACTGGTGGGTCCCCCAGTGGGGATCCCTGCTGGATGAGGGACTCCTTATGGGCATTTCCCCTCCAGGGATGTGGGCCCCCTCTCCCAGGTATGCAAGGCCTTCTTTGACCTTGGCCAGGGTTATGGAAGGAGCTCTACAGAAGCGTGGGCCCGATTGCCCAGGGCCATGTTGCCACAGACTCGTTTGTTATGCTGTTGTTTGTGGAGTCTCACCAGACTGTCTGGTTTCCCTCACAGGGCCCCCTCCCCCGGGAATGCACCCACCAAGGTCCTAGACTCCTCTGGACCCTCCTCTGCTCCCTGCCTGTTTCCTGTGAGGTTGTATATGGCCCTTTTATTTCCTTGTGGCCTATGAAACGGGCTTATAGTAAACTCTTTTAAGAGAATATTGTAAATACACCTCATGTATCCATTTATTTTAGAAAAGCTTTGACATATTTGGTGCTTAAGAGAGCCAAGAAGGGTTGCCTTGAAAAACCAGCCCCAATTTTAGTTGTTTCCCTGTAAAACGCTTTTCCTAGGCCAAGATTTACAAAATGAAAATATAATGACTGTCCCCTCAAATGAGCTTTCTGAAATAAACTAATGCTCTTGGTCAGGGCTGTGAATTGGTATACCCACTTGGGAAGGCACTCAACTAGAAAGGAAGCATTACAGGGTCCCTTTCTTCCAGTAGCAGCCTGAAGGATTGCTGGCAATGGTGTGACTTAGACCTGTAAGGGGTTCCATTCTTTCCCTGGACTCATTCTTTTTCTCGTTGTCAAATACTAAATATGGACTCCCAAATCCTGTGGGGTGCGAACAACCAAAGCGGAGCTTCCCTTCTGGTAAAAGATCTTCATCTTTGCACAGGGCTTGGATCAAAATGTGAGGTTATATTATGGGGACTAGAAAAGAAGTAACAGCTGAGGGGGGCGGGGGAGAAGCAGTTGAAAACAAAACCAAGCATTGACTCTAAACAGTGTTAGTTCTATGCAGGACAACTGTATGCCCATGGCCTGCATCTCCGCAAGTACCTGCCTCCATTCCTGTGATGATTTTTGCTCTTTACACAGTGCATGCCACACCCTTGCACTGATGCGATTGTTCCAGGCAGTTGCAGTCTCCAACAAGACAGACGCTGTGTAGGGCAAGGTACTTGTGGCACGGTGTGCTCTGTTAATTACATGCTCTGCCAGCTGAGCCGGCCAGGCTATGGGCGGGTGACTGAGCACCAGTGGAGTCTGTATCTGACGCAAGGCTATGCATCTCGTTGCTGGTACCCTATCTCTGCCCACAGTCAGAAACCTGTCGTATCTTATTCACCAGAATTGTTTGAAGATGCCTTGGACACAAAATACTTGCGATTATCTACCCTCTTTTGGCTACACTTGCCTGAGGGTGATAGTCAAAATTCACCCAGGCTTTCTGTCCCCACTTTCATTTTTAGTAGGAAAAAAATGTTTTTAAGAAGTGCCACGCTATATGGAAATACAAGCGGTGTGTTTTCTACTAGTCGTTCTGCATGAGGTAGTGCCATGGACCCTCAGCATCTAATTTGTCTTGACAGTGTCTGGAGTTGAAGTAAACCAGTTTAGACTGCAGGTCCTGCAGTATGAGTCGGGGAAAGTGGCAGTAGCAGAAGTGGATGGAAACCCTGAAGCGAAATGCGACAGTGCGAACGTCAGCCCATCCAGCAGCTCAGCTCGGGGAACAGCCTGGAGGGGGTGTAACCTTCACTCTTCTCCAGGCGAAGGGCATGGCCCCAAGCAAGTGGCTTAAGGAATCTCCTTGAGTTAGTGTCCAAATGTTTCCAAAGAGATAATAAGACCTGAAGTGGTCCTACCTTTGGGGTTCAGGAGAATGAAGCTGATCATCATCAATCTATTATCAGATAATTTTACCGAGCCAGGCACCTACTACATACATCCAGGACCTAGCAAATATCTTATGCATAAGTTCTAAGGAAGCCTTTATTGCATGCATGAATAAAAAAATCAATGATGAGTCACTTCCTAGTATCAGGTCCTGGGCTATGGAAGACCTGAGATGCCTTGAGCCTTTCAGGAAGACATAGATAAAAAATGGTCTTTGACAATGAATGTCCTAGGCTGAGGCTATAGCTCAGCGGCATAGTACCCGCCTGGCGAGCCTGAGGTGGTGAGTTTCATTCTTTTTTTATTTTATTATTATTATTATTATTTTTTTTTTTTTTTGGTCTTTTTGAGACAGGGTCTTGATATGTAGTTGAGGCAGGCCTTGAGCTCACTTTTGTAGCCCAGGCTGGTCTAGAACTCGCACCGATCCTCCTGCCTCAGCCTCCCGAGTGCTGGGATTATAGGCATGTGCCACCACGCCCGGCAGTGAGTTTCATTCTTAGTATAATAACAAAGAAAAACACTTAAGGTTCTAAATCCCAATGAATATTATGCTTAACATCTTCAAATTAGGATTTCTAGATTCTCAGCTTCATTGTGTTTCCTAAAATTAATTGAAATTCATTTTAAATATGCCTGTGGTGTTTCTTATACAGAAGTGCTGAAGTATGTTTTTTTTTTTTAATATATATTTTTTAAATTTTATTTATTTATTTTTTCCTTGTTTCAGAACTTTTGTTTGTTTCTTTATTTATTTTTATGGCCGGCTCAGCCTGCTCTGAGGGCAGGGCTGGTGCAGCATGTGGTGCCGGGGAACCACGGTCCCTGCAGCCGCCTGCAGGTGCTTTAGACCGTTGAGCCATCCTGCCAGCCCTGAAGTATGTTTTAAAAATCAGTTTTGGGGACTGGGGATGTTACTCAGTGGTAGGATGCTTGTTGCACATGCCCAAAGACTTGGATTCCATCCCCAGGACTGCAAAATGTAAAATAAAAAGTCCTTTTAAATATAGAAATGCGCACTTGGGAGGCTGAGGCAGGAGGAATGGTGCAAGTTCGAGACCAGCCTGGGCTACAAAAGTAAGCTCAGGACCAGCCTCAACTGCATAGCGAGACCCTGTCTCAAAAAGACAATAAAGAAAGAAAGACAGACAGACATACAGAGCCGGCCAAATAGCTGAGCAGAGTAAAGTGCCTGTAAGCACGTGCGAGGGCCAGGGGTTCAATCCCTGGGCCTGCCGTGCCAGTCCCAGCCCCAGGGTGCACTGAGAAGGCAACTGAGACTAGGTGAGAGTCTGTAATCCCAGCTCTTGGGAGGCTGTAAACAGGCAGATCACTATGAGTCCGATTTCATAGTGAGACCCTGAACACCCTGTAGACCCTTCCTTGAAAGATATATATATATAACATATATATATAATATTATATTTATGTTGTACATATTTTACAATGTGCATATTTTACAATGTGTATATTTTACAATTTATAATATTATATAATATATATATAATATATATAATATATATAATATATAAGATATATATATATAATATTCCACTAGAAAATATTCTATAGGGTTTATGTGAGGTCTTTTTATAGTTTGACTGAGAAAAGACACAGTAAAACGTACTACCCAAGCAAACACCTAGCACAAGTCCTGTTCCACCAGAACTTTTCTTAGTTAATTCTCTTCTTCCCTCACCACAGAGAAATTTAGCTGCTCAAAATTAAAGACATTTGCAAAAGTGTATAATAATGTCACTTCCCCTTAAGGGATATGTATGCCTGGAATCGCACCACTGGGCTGCCTCCGTAGCTGGTGTCACCCAACACCCTGCCTGCAGGATGCGTCTGTTGGTTACATGCATCAGCAGTTCATTTGAATTGCTGCAAAATCCAAAACCAGTTATGCTCGCAAGCTTCATATGGTGATAATGTCGCCCGAGATAGTTAATCTGTAGGGGAACAAAGCTCATGTTGGTTTGTGGTTTCAAGGATTTTAATACATGGTCAGTCGGACTTGCGGCTTTTGGGCCCACCGCGGGGAAGCGCATGGCACAGCGGGAACAGAGCTGTGTACCTGTGTCCTGGAAGCAGCACGAGGAAAAGCCCAGAACCCACAGGCTTCTCAAGGACATGGCCCAGAGACTGGGAGACCTCCTACTGGGCCACTTCTGGGAATGCTTCCACCTCAGGCTGCACCACGATTTAACCCTCTTGTTCAAGGTCCCAGACTGGAAGCAGTCACCCTCATCGTGTGCCCCATAAGCTAATTGCTTCATAATTTAAGCTTTTATTTGTCATTCCTATCTTACTGATGTTTTTTTCATTGGTAGGGTAAAAACAATGAAGGTTGACTTTGCTGATGTCCTAGCATAATTTTTCCCCTTAGATTGATGATTTTTGTGTCATTTCTGGAATGTATGTAACTAGCCCAAATACACAATTAAACTAGCCCAATTGAAGCTGAGAATCTAGAAATTCAACAGTGCCCTGTTCTATCAATTTTACAGTTTTAACTTTTACATGTAGAACTATGACCAAACTTTAAAGATATTTGCAAAAGTGTATAATAACGTCACTTCCCCTTACTAATATTTGTGTCTAGGAAATACATATATGTATGTTAATATTTAGTGAATTATTGTTGATACTTTACATTGTAAAATATGCACAACATAAAGTGCATCATTTTAACCACTTAGGTGTATAAGTCAGAGGCCACCAGCACATTTATGTTGTGGAACCGTCACCACCATTTAGCTGTAGGCATTTTTCATTTTCCCAGTTGAAACTCTGTAATAAACAATAGCTCTGTTTTTCCTCCCCTTTCCTCCTCAGCCCTGGGAAGCACTGTTCTGATCTGTCTCAGTGAATCTGGTTAATCTTGGTGGCCTCCTGTAAGACGAACCATACTGCGATGGTGAGCAGAAACACTGAAGCAACACGCAGGATTTGGAGGCAAATTTATGTTGATGGCACCGATGGGGACCCTTCCCAGAATATCAGGCCCCAGTCCCTGGTGGTCCAGGGCTTATGAGAGATAAGCAAGCAGGAAGGACAGAGGCAGACTGGCTTGTCAGGTGGGGATTGATTTACACAGTGTGCATCACCGTGACTTCTAAGAGACAAGAGCAACCGGAACTGGAACAGGCAGTTACCTGGGCAGCTAAGGACCAGCAGCGTGCTGGCTGGGGTGGGGCGGGGTGTATTTTCTGTGCAATACAGCATCTTCCATTTGTGTCCGGCTGTTTCACTTAACATGCAGTTTTCCAGGTTTACCCATGTTGTTATTTTTAAATAATAAGCATTTGAGAATCAGTAATAATTTCTAAGATCTTATGGTTTTAGAGATATCTTTAGGTTCACATCAGAACCAAGGAGCTCAGAGACTCTAACTGCGGGCAATTACTGATCTTTTTACTGTCACAGTAATTTTGCCTTTTCAAGAATATCCTATGGCCAGAATCATGGAACTGGCTTCTTTCACCTAGTGACAATGCACCTAACTTTCTTCTGTGTGTTAAGGCCTTGCTTCTGTTTAGCACTGAATAATATTTCATATTAAGAATGCATCCTAGTTTATGTACCCATTGCCTAATAAAGAATATCTTGGCTGCTTGCAGATTTTGCCAGGTTTGAATAAAACTGCTGTGAGTGTGTGTGTGTGTGTGTGTGTGTGTGTGTGTGTGTGTGTGTGTGCAAGGTTTTGGGTGAACAACTCCACTGGATAAATAGTAAGCACTGTGGCTGGTAGGTTGTATGGTAAGAGTGAGTTCAATTTTGTAAGAAACTGACAGCCTGTATTCCCAAGTGGCTACACATTTTGAATCCCCCTCAGTAACAAGCGAGAGCCTGTTGTACCCCAACCTTGCCAGCAAACAGTGGGGTCAGTATTTTGGATTTTGTCCATTTGGTCAGTGTGTAGTGATGTCACATGGTTGCTTTGATTTGCATTTTCCTAATAAAATATGTGAAGCCTCTCTGCCTTTCTTTCTTTCTTTCTCTCTCTTCCTTCCTTCCTTCCTTCCTTTCTTCCTTCCTTCTCTCTTTTCTTTCTTTCTCTCTTCTCTCTTTTTCTTTGTTCCTTTCCTCCCTCCCTCCTTTCTTCTTCTTTCCTTTCTCTCGAGGCAGTGTGTCCCTACATAGTTCAGACTGGCCTTAAACTCACTATGTAGTCCAGGCTGGCCTTGGGCTCATGGCGATCCTCGTGCTACAGCCACCCGGGTGCTGGGATCACAGGTGTGGACCACCACACTGCACTGCAAAGCCTCTTTTCATTTTCCTTTACTGTGTATCTTTGTTGGGGTTTCAGCCCATTTAATTTTTTTTTTATTGTTGAGTTTTAAGAGCTTTTGTGTATTTAGGGTAAGAATTCCTAATCTGATTTATCTTCTGCAGAGCTTTTCTGCCAGTCTATGGCCTGTCTTTTCATTCTGTTACGAATGTCTTTCGTAAAGCAAAAGCTTCCAATTTTAGTGATGTCCAATTTATCACTTTTTTCCTTCTTGGACCACTGGTGTTATATCAGAAAAGTCATTGCTAAATCAGAGGTCACCTCAGTTTCCCCCATGGTATCTTGTAAGTGTTTTACAGTTTTACATTGTACATCCGTGTCTGTCATGCACGTTGATTTTTGTGATGGGCATAGGCTTCATGCCTAAACTATTTTTTTAAAGAATTTTTTATTTTATTTATTTATTTTTTTTTCTTATTTCAGAACCCTTGTTTGTTTATTCACTCATTTTCATGGCCGGCTCAACCCGCCCCGAGGGCAGGGCTGGCGCAGCATGTGGTGCTGGGGATCGAGCCGCGGTCCCTGAAGCCGCCCAAGCTTCCCCAAGCAGGCACTCTTAGACCACTGAGCCATCCCGCCGGGCCCTCATGCCTAAACTATTACTTGCTTGCTTGCCCGCAGACGTCCAGTCCTCCCAGCACCCAGCTGTCCATCCTGTCCCTCTGACCACACTGCTTTGATTTATAGTTTTGAGGTCTGCCCTCCAACTTGGCTCCTCTGCATCTCTGAAGTTTTTCATTGGTTCATCAATGTTTACAAAACAATTCACCAGGATTGTTACTGGCGCTACACTGAATCTGTACATCAAGTTGGGAAGAATCTACATCTTTTCTTCCTTTGCGGTGCTGGGGTCAAGCCTGCTCTCACCCGTGGTAGGCACATGCTTCTCCCACAGAACCGCTGTAGAAGTGGTCACAGGACAGCAGAGCACATCCCCACCACGAAATGCAGTGCCTCTTGGCTTAGTCATTTTAGGTTTGCGTCACCGGGCTTTTTCTGTACGTGATACTCTTGTACCTATTTTGTTAGATTTATATTGAGATGTTTCTTTTTGAGGATGCTGTTATAAATGGTATTTTTATTTAATTTTAAGTTTCACTTGTTTCTGGTCTGGCAGCAAAAGCTGACCTTTTTTCTTCTTCTATTTCAAAACTATTTATTAATTTGTATTTTAGGGAAGGGTCTACAGGGTGTTCAGGGTCTCACTACTAGATCGGACTCAGAGTGATCCACCTGTTTCCAGCCTCCCAAAAGCTGGGATTAGAGGCATGTGCGTCATCATGCCCAGTCTCAACTGCCATCTCAGTGCATCCCGGGGGCAGGGCTGACATGGCAGGACTGGGGATCTTACCCTGGCCCCTGTGCCAGCTTGCAGGTGCTTTAATCCGCTGAGCTACTTGGCTGGCCCAAGCTGACCTTCTGATGTTCCCTTATTACACCTCCTTCTGGCCTCATACTGATGAGCAAAGGAGAGAAGCCTGCGTGTGCCCCCAAAGTGCCTGCCTCTGAGGAGGTGAAGAAGGCCAGAGTCACTTGTCACCTGAATGGCAACTCCCTGAAGTGCATGTTCATTTCTAAACTTTGTCAAAACTTGTGTTATAGTCACCACATTATGGAATATGACATTCTTAATTTCAAAGAGGAAATGGAATCCCTTTGTCCTATATATTTCTTCTCATTTTAACCCAACTCACCTTTCTGATGTTTGCTCAGTGAGCAATCAGGGCCCTTACCTGTCTGTGCCACTTGGCTTCCTCGCCCTGTCACCTGTCCCTTGGGAGGGCAGCAGGTGCAGCAGAGGTGAGGAAAATGAGCAATCTGTGACTTCAAAGGACTTTTATGACACGCAAGGGCAGGGCAGACAATGAGCACATTATGTAGCACACTATCAGGTAATGGTAAGTAAGCAACTGGATCAAGGGAACGCGCAGGGTTGCTGTGTGGTCGGTGCTGGGACAGAAGGAAAGACAGAGGGTGGCGGCAGAGCCCACGTCCAGCCATGCATGTTGCTGTCACGAGGACCCAGGTCTTCTCATTTCACCAATCTCCAGGAACATGGGTGAGCAAAGCCTGGAAATCAGATGCAGGTGGTGTTGGTCCCTCAGAGTGAAAAGCCTCAAATGGCGTCAGTTTCCAGCAGCATCTTCTGATTTGCTAATGGACCATAGCTCAGGTGCTGGTCATAAAGGGCAGGACAGTACCAAGCGCTGTAGTGTAACCATGAGAGGTCAGTGTGAAAGAACAGTGTGGGTTTCTCTCAGTAAGACTTTTGAAGAGAAGCCCCAGGAGGCTAGAGTCAGTTCAAGCATCAAATTGGTCTCGTGTGTGCGCACACCACTTTGAGGCTCCTTACCCAGAGCACAAAGACAGGGCAGTAGCTCATTCTTGCTTCTAAACTTGCTCTTATCTCAAAAATCTCTCCTTTTCTCCTGCTTCCCCTCTGTTCTCACCTCTCTGTGGACTTGATATATTCTTATCCGAAGCCACGGCTTCACAAACAAAATATACACTAGTGACCCTAACTTATATATGCAAGCCTGTCTTCTCTCCTGAGAATTAGGTGGTATATCTAACTTCTTAACATCTCCCCTTGCGTGCCAGGCACAGCAATACACCCCTGTAATGCCAGCTCACCGGACACTGAGGCAAAAGTATCCCTTTGGTCCAGGAGTTTGAAACGAGTTTGGGCAATTTTCTAGTCAGGGGCTCACAAGAAGAACACAATTTAATGCAGGACACGCGATTTATTTCATAAGTCCCCCAAAGAGTCATACGCAGAGCGCAGGAAATCTGCTCACACACTAAGGCCAAAGAATCCGGTCGAGGGCCTCCCAAGGCAATGGCCTGCGTGAGTCCAGCTGAAGACCTAGAGCCCACCCATGAGCCCAGCTAGAGCCCAAGGACCCATGGCAATGTTCCATGCAGGCCCACTTCATGGTTGGCCCTGGGAGGCCCCAGGTATGTGATGGTGCTGCAGGTAACTAAATTAAATAGATATATTATAGGCGGTCAGACAGGGCCAGGCCCCCAAGGACAATATGGAAGACAAGGTGACTGCAGCTTTTCGAGAGGCAGACACCCCTGCTGTGGGCTGGACCTCTAGATAAGAGTAAGCAAGCGCAGCCACACACTTCCTAATACCTAAAGATGTGTATCAGGGATTGATATTCTAAATAGGAATCAACCACCTAAGAACCCTCAAAGTCATTAATCCAACCCCAACAGGTAGAGCCCTCATTCCGTAATCCTGCCGTCTGCTCTGTGACTTGCTTTCCCATTCGATTCCAATTTAATCAATTTTACTTGAGCAACGGTGCTCGTAACCTCATTGCTTGGCCAGTGTTGTTCCGCCTCCGGCCTGCCTGAGCGTGTTCCCTGAGGTGGTTTTCACCTTAGGCCAGCCTCATCACATGGTTTTGCCCTATAAGATGCCTGAAAAAGACAATTTCATGGGTACCCCACTAGAACCCCCTTTCTGTCCCCCTCTTGGACAGCTTTCTTTATCAATAAATATTCTACTCTTTTTTTTTTTTTTGGTCTTTTTGAGACAGGGTCTGGCTCTGCAGTTCTGGCTGGCCTTGAGCTCACTTTTGTAGCCCAGGCTGGTCTCGAACTCGCACTGATCCTTCTGCCTCAGCCTCCCAAGTGCTGGGATTACAGGTGTGCACCACCACGCCGGCAAATATTCTACTCTTAACGTCCATTTTGTTCCTAAAATTCATTCTTCGGCTTTAGAGAACACAAACTCATTCAAGTATCTTTCAGGTCGGAAGTTCCCTTTTTGCCCTGTATCAGCGAAAGCTAGAAAGCCTGAGCCAGTGGGATGGAGGATCTGTGCCAGCGGGCCGAGGGGTCTGTGCTGGAGCTCCTGAAAAGTGCCACAGCCATCCTCAGCAGCGGTGAGGTTCTCAGCTCCTCCCATGACGAGAACAGCCGAGTCTACGCCGGCAAAGCCAGCGCACCAAGCTTCTCCAGAGCTGTGACGCATCTTCCTCTCCAGAGCCAGGAAGCAGTGATCAAGGTAAGGGCTAGAGCTCCCCGCAAAGTGAACCACAGCCATTCCCAGGGACAACAAGAGCTCCTTTGGCAGTGAGAGCAGCTGAGGTCATCAGGAAAGCGGGTGCGATAAGGTCCTCCAAGAGACTCAGCAGCGGCCCCAGGAAAACCAACAGCTTCGCCCTTCATCTCCGGTTCTTTTCATCTTATTGGCAACAACCCTTAGGCGGCCTCTCACAGCCAGCGCCACGCCGGTCCAGTTCAGCTGGGTGTTACATGCGGACTGCCAGTTGTCAGCCCACCACAGCCAACATAGCCAGACCCAGTTTCAAACAAACAAACAAACAAACAAACAAAAAACCATCTAGTATATGTCAGAAATGGAGGCAGCGAATCTGTGGGTCTCAGAGGCTCTACCTAGCAAACATGTAGGACAGGGAACTGAGTGTAGGCAGCAGGGCTTGATGATTAGGTGAGCTAATAAAATATTTCTTTCAAACCGACACTTCCCAAGGGATAAGACTCTGTCTTTAAGCCATTTGTTATGCTGTGTAGGCAGGGTTAGAAATGAAACCCAAAGTTCTGCATATTCTAGGTAAGTCCTGTACACAGAGCCACATCCCCAGCTCAAAGATTACGCTAAAGAGAAGGCTGAGTCTCTTGGTCCAGATTAATTCATCCCTGTAGCCACTTAGCAAAGGACAAAGGGAGCAGGCTCAGTGAGGGAGACGCCGTCTGCAGAAGGCAAGCTCAGGGGTGCCAGAGACGGGTGGCAGGGAGCTGTTTTCTATCCTCTCTCTGTCTGTCTCTCTCTCTGTCTCTTTCTCCTTTTCTCCTTTTTCTTTCCTCCTCTTTCTCTCTCTTTCATTTTTGATTTCTGTAGAGGGTTTTTTATATACTGCAGGCTAGCCTCACACTCTTCGTTCTCCCTAGCACTAGGATTACAGTTGTGCTCCTGAGTTTTCAAAATACTTAGAGCAAGAAGAGACAGAGACAGAGAGAGAGAGAGAGAGAGAGAGAGAGAGAGAGAGAGAGAGAGAGAAAAGAGGGTACAGGAGTAGTAAAAATAAATTTCTTTACCTCACCACAGTTTCTTTTTGGAACTTGTCTTTTTACTCAATGGAGAGAAATGGAATCAGAATATGCAATACATAGAACGAACACAGTTTCCTGCTTGGATTTGGTGGTTTGATTTTTTATCTCTACCTGAATATCTATAGCAGCGTTCAAAGCATCATGAAGACTTAACTGAGAAAAGGTGAAGAAGCAAGCTAGTTTTCATTCTTACATAGTGTCCAAGCTCTGAGAACTTTTCCTACCAGGGAGCAGCCACCAAGCTGAATGGAAACCCAGCTGTTCTGTGTAGATCTTCCCAATGTAGAGAAGGCAAGCGATGGATGGTTCAAGGCTGAAAAAACTTCTCCACAGAAGTGCCCCATGCAAGGTGCAGGGCTGGCACTGAGGTTGAGTCAGGTGCTTCACATGCAAAGTCCCAGTAGTCCTGACAGAACACAGGTGCTCACCAAAGCCACTGCACGAGCAAATGTACACCTGTTCCCCAGAGAGTGTAAGTATTTACATGCCGTAAACACATGCTAATGCAAATGTGTGAATAGAAAAATACATACATACATACGGAGCAAACGCGACGCATTAGGACTGAAGCCCCGGTGCAGACCCTGTTCTCCAGCGACTGTTTCCCCAGAAGCAGCCCCGCTGCCTCTCCTCGCCGTGCTGCCTCTCATGCGGTGTGCTCAGTTGCACCTGGACAGTGTCTGTCCTCTAACTGGCGCAGGCCTTGTTTCCTAGAGAGTCTAGGCTAAGAAAACCCCCAAGAGGGTCTAAGGTCAGTGCTTAAGGAGACGTTTGCTAAACTTAGAGCCAAAGTCTACTGTAAATATAGAACTGTCAGTCGTAGTCCATGGTAAAACTCAGAAGGTTTGGCAACAAAAGCTCTCCAGCTGAGATTAAAAGGGAACTTTACCATTTATAACTCTGACAAGCCTGGAGAATGCTTCTCTCTTCATAAAAGGCTCATTATTTGAGATTTGTTTGATGTTCCCTTGTGATTAAATCCAAGTTATGTGCCTCTTTGCTGGAATACCATAAATGACATTATGTCATTTTTAGAGCACCACATCTAGTGGTACATGATGTCTGTAATATCTCCTCACCATCTGGTCAAGGTTGCTAACACTTTTTTAAAATGTATGTTTAAATGTGTATATTTTTCTCATTTATAACCTCAATATCTATAGCCTCAACATAATCGACTTCACTTTTGCTGCTTCTTGCCTTAAGCCCTCAAAACTACCATCTAAAATGTGACCAGCACATAGGCAAGATTACTGCCTGTTTTATTAATAGCTATGGTGCAATTCCAAGCATGTTGTAAAAAGTGTACGCCTAACCCTAACCTACTGAATGAATGAATGAATGAATGAATGAATGAACAGGTTACTCTGATTACTGGTATATCAGCTAACACACAATTGAATATAATGGAAGTGCTTGTACCTCCGTGATAAAGCCACGTGACATTTTACTAAAACACAGTAACCAAACGAGAGGCTTGGCCACCTGACACAAAAATGCAGCAACTAGCCCAGAGGTGACTTCAGCTGGGCATGAAATTCAGTGACCATTAATGGAGTTACAGGATCAGTCGCTGACTGCAGGAATGTTGACACTGCCATCACTTGAAAGGCTCTAGACACTACCGGAGGAACTTACTAACAGCGAACTTATTAACATGAACATGAAAGCAGTTGCCATAAAGAAGCAAGACGCAACACCAGCAAAGACGCCGAACTAGCTGGGCGGGCATCTCAGAAGATGGAGGCAGGGGTGTTGCAAGTTCGAGGCCTGCCTGGACTTCGACAAGACTGTCCCTCAAAATAAGATTTTAAAAATGACTGAGGATAAAGCTCAGGGGCAGAACACTCCTGGATTCGAAGCTCAGTACCTCAAAACAAAAGAAAAAGCACTCCCTGTTAAGGGGCTCCTCGGTGACATTCCACATCCTTGTGCAAGGGACAAAATGTGGGCAGATGATCTGAACTCAGGAGGGCACACAGCAGTTCCCCAGGGCACAGCAAAGATCTCCCGCAGAGTGAGTAGCACAACGAGAGGCGAGCAATGCCAAACTACTCTCACATTGTTGTATATAAAAAATAAACTCACTTTAAATGTCCATGTTTCTAGTGCCTTACATTCCAGTATTCAAATAAATTGCAAGGGCTGAGGATGCAGCCGCTTTGTGGTAGAGCATTTGCCTAGCACGACAGGCCCTGTGTTCAATTCCCCGTACCACCAAGAAAAAAAGCCATAGCTTTGCTCCTTTGTCTGTTTCTGTTTCTCTGCATACTTGTGACCAACAGTGGGAGAGCTCCAATGCTTTAGTGCACATCGGAAAGCTTATGGGCCAATCATAGTTTTTCTGCTGATTATTAAGATCAGTCTGCACCACTTTAACACCCTCATCTTTGCATTTCTGCCCTGCTGGTGCTTCCTGTGTTCAAAGGAAAATGCTAGAAGTGAAACAAAGAATGTCCTTGCTATCGCCAGTGTTTGAACAAGATGAAGAAGCACTGACTGGAGAGGCCCACGCCCCCAGCTCAATGCCATATCTGCATCTTCAGCTTGTGCTTCCAGGGGACGCCTGGGCGTTTCACCAACCCCTCCTAATAGCCCCCAGAATGAATTTTATTCTAGCTCCCCCTTACACAGACCCCGGAGAATCCCTGTTCCTGATCATGGGGTATCTTTTTTTTAATGATTTTTTAAAAAAAATATTTATTTATTTTTTCTTGTTTCAGAACCTTTATTTGTTTATTCACTCATTTTTATGGCCGGCTCAGCCCGCCCCGAGGGCAGGGCTGGTGCAGCATGTGGTGCCGGGGATCGAACTGCGGTCCCTGAAGCCGCCCAAGCAGGCGCTTTAGAGCACTGAGCCATCCTGCCGGGCCCGCTTTTTTTAATGTTAACATTTTACTTACAAAGCTTTTTTGTTGTACAGAAAGTAAAAATGCTGTTATAATCTTGATGTAACTGGTAGCCATAGATAGTTGACTCACCAATCACAGCTATCCACTCCACAGCATATCTTCCAAAAAAACCTTAACAATGCTTACAGTTTTGCTGGGGCAAAGTACCCAAGTTTGCGGGTAGATTACCAAGAGGGACTCAATAGAGGCAAGTGGAATGTCACAGGGACTACTTTTTGGATAGGTGGGTGTCCTGGGATTTGTACACAGCTCCTTTTTTTTTTTTTTTTTTTTTTTTAAGAAAAAAAAAAAAAAAAAAAAAAAAAAAAACAGCTACCAAATCCATGAGTAGTCCAACCAATACTGAACTGTTCTGTTTTTGCAGGTTATCTGGGCTCTTAACCATCTTCTCCTTCGTCATCTGTTTCTCTCTTCCTCTTTTCACCTTTTCTGCTTTCTTCCTCTTCTTTGTCTTCATCTTCATCCTCCTCCTCCTCCTCTTCATCAGTTTCTCTATCATGTTCAAACTCTTCTTCCTCACTCCATCTTCATCCCTGTCTACAACTTCATCCTCATCCTCTTCTTCATCAAAGTCCTCCTCCTCACCATCCTCATCTTCCTGGTCTTCCTCATCTTCTCTTTCTTCATCTTCCTCCTCCTCTTCATCTACACCATCCGCCTCTTCATCTGAATCTGGGGCTTCCCGGTCCTCTGTGTCATAGCTTAGTTGGGGCATGAGCTTGCAGACACTGTCCTGGTAGTCATTCAGGCTGGTGACCTCCCAATTAAACAGACCAGGCTTTTCAGACAATCCAAGTTTCTCTAAGATTCCAAGGTGCTGATAGCTTTCAGTTTATCTCCACTTAAATCTAGACGTGTGAGATCTGGAAGTTTTTCTGCTAACATGTCCAGACATCCAAATATTTTATTGTCACTGAGCTCAAGCTTTTTCAATTTAGGTAATGTGGCGAGATTTGAAACTGAAAGCAGACACATTAAGTTTGCAAATTCAGCTGTTAAGCCCTTAATTTTTCCATCATTTGATTTGCAGCTGTCCAAATCACGTTCTCCAACAGCTCCCGGGGACCGGTTCCTCAGCTCCAGGTGGATGCTCTTCTTCATGTCCGTGTTGCCCTCGAATCCCCTCTTCAAACTTAATTTTCCACGGCAGGGGCGAGGGCGGCGTAGGCTGGGCGAGAGAGCCAGCAAGCGGAGCCCGTGGAGCCAAGTTAGGCGCGGGAGCGCGGAGAAACCATGGAGGGCATGTGTCCTTTAATAAAATCATTTATTTATGTATTTGTTACAGGGTCTGGTTACACAGCTCGGACTCACAGTGAGCCTCCTGTCCCAGCACTGGGATCACAGGTGTGCACCACCACGCCTGCTTTTGTTGGCCAGCATGGCATGCTCGGAGTTCCAGCATGACATGCGGTGCCAGGGATTGAGCTCAGGTCTTTGAGCTTGCCAGGCAGGTCCTTATGCTGCTGAGCTATCTCCCAGCCCAAAATTTACTTTTAAATCTAAATAAAACTTCAGCCGGGCGTGGCGATGCACGCCTGTAATCCCAGCACTTGGGAGGCTGAGGCAGGAGGATCGCTGCGTGTTCGAGACCAGCCTGGGCTACAAAAGTGAGCTCAAGGCTGGCCTGAACTGCATAGCAAGACCCTGTCTCAAAAAGAAAAGAAAATAATAATAATAAAATAAATAAATAAAATAAAATAAATAAAACATCAAGATTAACCAGCCCAATACTAGTATGGTAACTTACCAATTATTAGAAATCTATCCTTGCCTATGTTTTATTCTATAACTTTTAACATAAGCAAGCTTCTGTCCATCTCCTGGTCACAAGCAGGCTGCTGGTGCTCAACTAGGACATCTTAGCAAGAAGGACGGCAAAGGAGAGCGCCACCACCCTGCTAATCAGTATAGTTTAGAAAGCTTTCTGAGGTGCCCCATGCAAAAACGTGTACAGCCCTATCTGCACCGGAGACTGGGAAATGCGTTCTTCAGGGTTTTGTGATGTCTTACTCTGCTTAGGTCAGTTACACAAGGAAAGGGCTAAAATGACGTTAGGCTCATACCTGTCTATTGTTAGAGTCACCGATGGTTCCGCCATTGATTTCTCCCTCACACTAGGGAGTAGGTCAGATCCTTCTTCCTTCCTCGCTGCCTGTAACTAAGGTTAGGTTATTACACTTTCCGAATGCCTTTCACATTTACAATTCTATTTTTTTTTTTTTTTTTTTTTTTTTTTTTTTTTTTTTTTTTTTTTTTTTTTTTTTTTTTTTTTTTT